>JARRAA010004458.1:0-11503 GCA_030557295.1 Ecitodaemon sp. MM-2014
ACTCTTCTGCTACGAAATAAAGTGAAGATCTCGAAACTATTTTCCCTAGAGCGCATGTTATAGCCGATTTCGCAAGGCATGCTTTGGATAAGCTCAAAAATTGGCAAACTTTGGAGGCCATTTTGACCCACTTCCGGTAGAAATTCTGGAACAACTCGTGCTAAAATTGATAGGTATAAATATTCGGGGATATGGGGGATATAAGGGCTTAAATGAAGAAAAATTTATCAAAAAGGGAAGACCGAAGTTTTACAGATTTACTGTTACTTATTGTTAGCACCTATTCCTAGTCATACGTCTTTCTAGAGTATAAACATCAATTCTTTATAAAACACTAGCGCTACACCCATCAAACGAATGCTTTCCGTTATTAATTAATTAATATCCTTAAATACCTTAATCTAATTCGATAAATACAATCGGTGGTAGTCATTCGCTCCGAACGCGCAATTACATTTCGGGCACTTCCTCTGCCTCGTCTCGTACCGCGTCTTGAGGCAGTCGTAGCAGAACACGTGGAAGCACTTCGACAAAACGGCGTCTTTACGCTTAACTTTGCAAGAGGGACACGTGAGCGTCTCCTTGTACTCGCGAATCTCCTCCATCATGACCTCGTCGAGCGTCGTGCCCGAAATCTCCATCTTCTTCATCCGCTCCGCCTTGCGCTTCAGCTGGGCGATCTCCTCCTGCAGCCGCTTCGTCTTGTACGCCTCCGCCTCCAGGGAGCTCGTCTTCTCGGCGACGACCTGCTGCGCCTCCTTCATCTGCGAGTGATACTTCTCGAGGTGCAGCTTCAGATCGGCGGCGCTCTGCGCGGACTCGATCGCCTTGCGCTTGTGCATCTCCATCGCCTGCTGCCGCAGCGTGAGCTCCTTCTCGACGGTCGCCAGGGTGTTCTGCAGGATGCGCTCCTTCTCCTCCAGCTTGCGCACGACAATGTTCGCCGCCTCCACCTGCGTCGTCAGCGTCGCCACCTGCTCCTTCATCACGTCCTTCTCCTCGCGCGCCAGCTTGTGCAGCTGATTCGACTTGATGCGCTCCGTCATGAGCTTGAAGTTGGCGTCGTCCTTCTCCCTGAGCTGCTGGATCAGGCGCGAGTTCTGCTCCTGCATGTCCTCGAACGCCTGCCCGGTGACCTCCATCTCGTTCAGCAGCGCCTCCTCCTCCTGCGACCCCACGAACGGCCGCATCTGATGGATGACGTTGTGGTGGCCCGGATGGCCCGGCCAGTTGCCATCCGGCGGCTTCTGACTCGCCACCTGCTTCTGCAGCTCGTACTTCTGCTCCTCGAGCTGCTTGATCTTGCGCAGCGCCTCGTCCTCGGCGAGCTTCTTGCGATCGTCGCGCTTCGAGTCCTGCACCTTCTTGATCTGCTGCTTCATCTCCTCCAAATCGGCGCGCAGCTTCTTCTCCGTCGCCATCAGCTGCACCTTGTCGCGCTGCTCCTTCGGCACGCCCTTGTACATGTCCAGGAGGAGCTTCATTTCCTTTTGGTCGTTTAAAGCTTTCCTGAAAACAAACAAAACAATTAATAAACATCGCGAAAACAAAAGTAAAACCAACTCACTTTAACTGAGCGCGCAAATCTCGGACAATCTCCGACTCGTTGATCTTCGCCTCCTTGGCGCGCTGCGCCTCCCGGTGATCCTTCTCGGTCTTCACGGCGGGCTCCTTCTTGACGACGCCCTTCTCCTGCTTGACGTCCTTGCCCTTGCCGGGCGAGCCGCCGCCCTCCTGCGCCTTGTCGCCCTGCTCCTCGCTCTGCTCGCCGTCGTCCTCCTCCTTCTTCGAGGCGGGCGTGGACGAGCCTTCCTCTTTGACGGGCGCGCTGTCGGCCTGCCGCTCCTCTTCCTTGATGGTCTCCAGCTTGATGTTCTCCTTGGTGTCCTGCATGGCGGCGTACTGGTCGACCTTGGCCTGCAACTCCTCGAGCTCCTTGCGCAGCTTCGTTATCTCGGCGTTGCTGTCCTTGTACTTCCGCTTGTACCGCTGCACTTCGCCCTTCAGCTGCGTGGTGTTGTTCTGCAGCGACGTGATCAGATGGCGCATTTCGCGATTTATCGGTCCGGTCTGCTCGTTCGCGGCGAGATTCTGCTCGAACTCGATGCGCAGCATTTCGTACTCTTTGCGCAACTGCGCGAGGACGTCCTCGAGCTGCATCACTTCCTGCCGGAGCTTTTTCTGCGCCATCAGCTCTTCGCTCTGCGCAAACAAAACGCAGTCAATTAATCGCATCAAATATTACAATCTAAAAAACGGACGAATTACCTCCATGATTTCGATATTTCTTAAGTGCGCGTTCTTGCTCGACTGCAATTGCTGCCTGGCCTCGTCCAGCTGCGTTTTCAGCTGCATGCTTTCGTTGTACAGCACGGAATATTGCGACTGAAGACATTTGTACTCCGTGGTCTCGACTATCACACTCTCCGGCAGTTGTCGTATCTTTAAAACAATAAAAATCGCGTCATTCGTAAGAAAAATCCAATAAACAGAAAGAAAAAAATAATTACTAACATCCATTTTAAGTTTCTCCACCTCTTTGAGCGTCTCCCGATGCGTGGAGTGCAATTTCTCCAGTTCCTGAAGGCGATTGTTAGCCAACTCTCGCCACTCCTCGACGTCCTTGACCATATCCTCGATCTTCGCCTGCGTCACGCTGCTCGTGACAACCTTCGACTTCCCACTGGAGTCGCTGCTCTTCTCCGGATCGCCGTGCATGTGGTGATACACCTTCAGCTTCTCGATCGCCTCGCCCAGATGATTCTCCAGCTTGTCGTTCCTGATTCGGACCTTGTCCAGGTCGTACTGCAAGTCGTCGATCTGGTTCTTCAGCTCGGCGATCTCGGTCTCCTTGCCGGTGACGGAGTCCCGCAGCTCGGACATCTTCAAGCTGTTCGAGTGGTACTTCTCCTGCAGCCCGGTGAGGACGGACTGGAGCTGGTGATTCTCGTTCTGCAGCTGAACGTTGGAGTCGCGAATCACCTCGTCGACGCTCGGCGCGTCTTGTCCCTCGAGTTCGCCCTTCAAGGCGAGCGTGATCTTCTCGTTACGCTGCATCAATCGGTCGAAGGCCTGAATGACTTTCGCCACCGCGCGCTTGGAGACCTGCACGCGGTTGGCGAGCTTGTCGTCCAGCTCTTCTTTATCCCACGTCGATAATTGCATGAGGAACGATGTGGTCGCCTCGTTTTCGTTCTTGTTTTCCGACTCGTCCGCCGTCTCGGCGTCGAAGCGTTGCAGTAGGATGCGGATGTCTTCGTTGAGTTGATTCCAGTATCGATTGACCACGTTTAGAACGGCGTCGTCTTGGGTTTGACGTTTTTCCAGTTGTTCGATCCTCTGCCGAAGTTCTGATTCGCAGCGTAATCTTTGCTCAATGCGCTAAGACAGAGAAGAACATATTAAGAACAACCGCTAATAGACGATATTTAAAATAGAAGAATATGACATACCTGTGCCAATTTCTTATTCTGAAATTGAAGGACTTTGATGTCCATCTCTTCGAGAGTCGACACGGGTCCAATAAGATGTGGCTCGAAGTGAATCTTTTTGATGGGCGGCTGCCCGCTGGAGCTGTCTTCCACATGTCGCTTAGACATCCTGACTGATTTTCTACGCCGCTGGTCGAAATTCGCAACAACCGCGCGGGTTTCCGCGAAGAACGAGCTACGAACAAGCGTCCAACGTAACCTATAAAAACACGAAAAGTTTTTTGAGATTTGAGCTCAATTTACGCAAGAACGGAACACGTTAATGTCAGTTTATGATGTGTACGAAGTGGACAAAAGATGTTACCATTGTTATTCGGTGATTATTGATGCGCATCACGCAAAAATCGATCTTTTTGCGTAAATCAAGCGGCTTGTAAACGTCGCCGTCGCCATTTAATGCAATGCGTAGTTGTGACAACCCACACCGAGGGCGCTCGCGGCCAGCATTAACACTGCTTCGTGTAAAGCCGGGGATCGCCCGATTCCATTCGAAAAAAGGCGCGAATTCAAACAAACAAAACTAATTACATATAATTACAGAATAATTTACAAATATTTTATAAACTTAAACCCAGCATATTATAAATCATATGAATTCTTATAAAAATTAATAATTAAAGCGTATTTCGTGTGAAATATCTTAAAACTCTTTATAAAATTGCTAACAATATGACAGTATTTTAACATCCACGGCGTCCGTGGCTCGTAAACACATTAATTACGGCCGCTATCAACGCGTAAGAATAGCTCCCGGGCGTAATCTCAGGCGTGCAGTTCGATGATCGGTCAGTTGGCGCCTGATTAGATTACGCGCGGCCCAGCATCGAGCGTTTCTTTCAGCGGCTTCAGTCGCCGCTCGCACTCGACGCGTTTTGGGACGCGCGCAAAATGCCGCAGTCGTTTTGCACCCAGTGATCGTCGCCGGCACCCTTCGCCAATAAAGCGTCCGACCGATTCGACCATTCAGCTCGGCGCGGGGACAAGTTAATGGAATAATGTGCGTCCGAACGTTCGCGCTCGCGTTAATGTGCGTACAATGCGCGCGAATTGCTTTCGGCGTGGAGATAATGCATTTCCGTAAGTCGTCCCACATTTTCAACCCTTCAACAATGTGCAAAAGCATAAAAACGTTTTTACCGACTCGTGCAAATTCGCAATTTATGCAAATACGCACTTAACACTTTCGAGCGCCGATGACGCATCCGCTCCGGGAGCACGCCGCGAACCGTGATTACGTTCGGCTGAACTTTACTCTCAAAACGCGAATAATTCGATGTCAAGGCCGACGCGTTAAAAGAAAAACGCAGCAGTTATCACATATCGTTTCGTACATAGCTGTTTTCCGCCGAAAACGTTAATAAACTAACAATTAAACAACTCCCGAGACATTCCCTCGAGATTCTCCTCGGACGCTTCCGAAGACGTCGCCTGTAGATAGCCTGGGTTATCGCCACGGCGTCCGCCACGAAAAAAACAACGCAACAAACGAGCGTCAACTATCAGCCAGTGCGCAGCGAGGAATTTGTTTACGGCGTTATCGCGCGCTAATTAGTAGCATCATCCACCGAACGCCGAACAAGCTACGCGCCGCAATCTCTCCCCGATTGTTCCCTTCGCCGCGCGGGGAGCGCTCGCGACTTTGTTTACGACGCCGGCGATCGTTGATTAAAAGTGCGAACGCGCTGAAAAGGTCAATTAGCAATAAACGTCGGCACGAAGTAACAAAGGTTGCGCCCAAATTAACGCCGACCTTACGAATTGAGAAACGCATTGACGCGACAAACCGTCTATAACCTGATATGACGTCTATTTTACGCTTTGCCTCGCAGTGAAAGAAATCCCGCTGTGCGGAAACAGGTCCGAGCTAAATCTACCACCGGACGGGTACGAATCGTCTCGAATCATCAGCCTCCGGCCGTCGGAAGACATGGCCTACTGCTCGATGACCATCCGAGTGCCCGGCACGCACATCATCCACCTGCAGTTTCTGGAGGACGCCGCGCGGATCAAGCACAAGCCGCACCAATCCGTGACGATGCCTTGTAGTTTACAGATCGTAAGGCAGTGAACTTGTTCTAACCACACAAAAAACGTTTTAATCATAAGCTAATAGAGCCGCGTTTTATCGCCAGTTCGTGGAAGACACGACGACGCCCATCTGGTACGGCGACTTGTGCTCCTCGGAGCCGATGAAAGGCGTCGAGATGCTCTCGTCGAAGGTGGCGATCCGCTGGAAGTCCGCCAGCGACAAGATGCAGACGAAAGGGCGCAAGCTAATCGTCACAGCGGTCGGGCACGGTAATCACGCGTCCGGCGCAAAGCATTGAACATTAATCGCTTCGTTTCTATAGGCGAGTATTGCAAGAAGCCCAACCAGCACACTTGCATGAAGATCGGCTTCGAGCCGATCTTCTGCGTGTCGTCGGACGTCGCCTGCGACGGCCACGAGAACTGCCCCAGCGGCTCGAAGACGAGCGACGAGGGCGCGTTCTGCGAGAACGCGCAGCTCTGGACGAAGCACTTCATGGGCGCGCTGAACAAGATGCCGCACATCGCGAGCGGCATTCGCAAGGTGGGATTCGCGGAGAACTCGACGGACCTGCCGAAGATGCTGAACGAGTTCGGCCGGACCTGGACGAGCATCAAGCGCCTGACCAAGATAGAAAGTGAGTCGAGAAGTAGACAGCAAAAAAAAAACGGGAAACTAGTCGATTGCTTTGTTGCAGCTACGACGAAGCCGGCGCCGGAGTCGCGCTCGTTTGCGTCCCTGCACGACCTGCTATCACAATACGACCCGTGGGGTTATCTCTGCCTGGGCGTGGTCCTGTGCGGCTCGCTGTTTCTGATGTGCTACGGCGTGTGGGAGTGCTGCATACGGCGGTACAAGTCCGACCCCGCGTCGCCGCACGCGCTGCAGCCCAACACCACCGTGCTGATCGTCAACAACTACGACGAGAACGGCGCGCCCCAAGCGCAGCAGCAGGTCGTGCAAGCGCCGCCCAACTACGACGAGCTGGACCTGCCGCCCTCGTACATCGCCCTCTTTCCGAACAAGCCGCCCGACGAGCGGCACGCGCCGCCGCGCGCGCCCGCCGTCGCCGAGGCGATCGCAATGGACAGTATTAATCCACGCCCACCCGGCGCGACGCCGGCCAATCGCTAACCGCGCGTTCGAGTTCGAGTCGACAATGCGTTTCAAGAGACTGATGACAGTGATGACTAAGCTACATTAACTTAAACCTAGTTGTAAGCAGTGGGACAAGGAAAAAAAAAGGACGTTTCGCACATTACTGCTCGTCCTGGAACAATTTCTCGATGCGATCGTCGACGTCGTCGCACTCCTCGCCCAGGCTCACCTCGGCGATGCGATCGATCTGCAACAAACACCTCCGGTTACGCCTACTCGCTCGGCTGGATTCCCTCCCGCTCCCGACCGACCTCCAGGCTGTCCATGCGATCGTCCGGATCGAGCATGTCGTCCAGAACATGATCGATGGCGTCGTTGTCGTTCTCGCCGTCCGTCTCGTTCTTCTCCCGAATGTCCTGATGCGACGCGATCATCCGCTGGGCCTTCTGGTCCTGCTCCAGGTCGATCATCGAGTTGGCGATGTCGAAATTCACCTCGTCGTTGTTGAACATCTCGACGCTGGCGCGGTCGATGTCGATGGGCAGGACGCCCGCGCCGAGGCCCATCAGCGACGTCGCCTCGTACATGTTGGGATCGTGGTGCATGATGGGATTGCTCGGGTACGGATCGTAGCCGGCGTAGTCCTTCTCGTCGGGACTCGACGCGCCCTCGTTCTCGTCGTCGTCGTCGTCGTCGTCGTCGTCGTAGTCGTCGTACTCGTCGTCGGCGACGGGCCGCACGTCGGACTGCGGTCCCGGATCGAGGATGTCCATGCGCAGGATACCCTTGCGCCTGCGCTGTATGACGGTCGCCACGACGGGCAGGCTAACCATCACGGCGGGCAGCTCCTTCGCGCCTGCATTTCGATCGTGTTTACACTACGCGTTGGCAACGTTAAGCAAGACTGACCTGCGGCGGACGAGTTCCGATCGCGATCGACGTTCTCCTTGTCCGCCTCGCCGGCGCCGCCCTCCGGCTTGGGTATGAACTTGCCGTACTTCTTCAGGTCGTCGGACGTGGCCGGCACGAGCATTTGCTTGTCGGCGAACGCCGACGGCAGCACGCGCACGAGCACCGGCGTGTTGTCCAGCGGCTTCAGCAGCGCGAAGGGCACCAGGCCCGCGGCCATCGCCACCTTCATCGCGCCGGTGTTGATGCACGGCACGACCACGCCGTTCGTGTACTTCACGCTGGGCGTGGTCAGCTCCCTGCCGGCGATCGCGCCCGCGGGGCCCGGCCCGCTCGCCGCCGCCGCCGCCGACGTCAGCGTCGCCGCGTGGCCGGACTCGCCGTGCTCGTACTGCTCGTGGTTGCGCAGCCCGATGCGGCGGTCGAACATCTTGCCGCACGTCGGGCAGTGATACTTCGGCTTGTCGGCGCGCTGGTGCGCCTTGAACTTGTGACACATCAGATTCGACATTTGATTGAAGCCCTTGTTGCACACATCGCACTTGTACGGCCGCTCGTTGGTGTGCGTGAAGATGTGATTGCGCAGGTTGCCTGCGCGAAACACGACGCAGCGAATGAGTCAACGCCCGACTGTCATTAGCCCCGCCCCGCGCCGCGCCCTCGCCCCGTACCTTTCTGATGGAACGCCTTGTTGCACAGATGACACCGGTGCGGCTTCAGGCCCGTGTGCGTCTTGCGGTGCGAGATGAGCGTCGAGACGCGGTTGAACGTCTTCTGGCAGATCTCGCAGACGTACGGGCGCAGCTTCGAGTGAATGGCGCGGTGCTGCGACAGCGTCGACATCTGGCGGAACGCTGCAAAGCAAAGAAGCAGCGATTACGTTAGCACGTCGGCGCGCCAGCTCGCGCAAACCTTTCCCACATTGCTTGCACTGGTACTTCCGCTCGTCCGTGTGCGTCGGCAGGTGACGCATGAGGATGTACTGGTGCCCGAACTCCTTGTGACCTAAGCAGACATGCGAATCAACCCGATTCTACCCCAGCGCCGGACACCGCCACCAACGGCTAGTTCGCAATTATATCACAAAGCGCATACAACCACCAAGGTGTTAATATACAGTACCCACACTAATCTAGATACGAAATGCAAAACTTCCAACTTACATTTTTTACAAATTTCTGTGCGCAGAGGCTTTTAAAATTTTGCTGTGTTGTTTTGTGTGTTGCTTACGAGCTGTAACTAGGCAACCAACGTTACACTCCTCATCATGAGCATTTGCATCGAGACTGTTTCGAAAGCGACTAAAGAAATGACTTACAAACGCCGCACTCCCAAGTCTTGACGCTCTTTCCGCTCGCGTCCTGCTTGTATTTCATCGGGTGGATCAGATTGTTGCCTCCATCGTCCTTCAGGTCTGGCATGTGCATCTTCAGCAAGCTGCTCAGATCAATCGTGGTTTTGTCATCGTCTGGATCATCCTGCCAACCATCATCATATTAACAAGCGTTATCTCTGTTAGACGTCACTTCGATTGGTACTCACGAAAGTCGGATCTTCTGAAGAGTTGAAGTAAAACACTTCTCGAGCCAGGTCGTCATACTCTTCCTTGATGTTGATCCGAGTGAACCTGAACACCACCAACAAGACATTTCAGACCGAGCCAAGGATTTATGAATATGAAGTATTGAAAGAAAGGACATACGATTCGTTGTCGGATTCGGGATGATCATTATCAGAAGGGTTTGCTTGGACGGTGGAGATTTGAAGGTTAGGATCGTCGCTCATACCTTCCTGCGGCGAAACAAAGGCGAAACGGATTATCTCACAGGTTCTTATTAGTTGTTCGCGAGCGCGCACTTCGTACGCACTTGTGCGCACATTCAATTGTTAATTATTATTTGATTTCACTGTGATTGCCGAAGATTTTTATGCGCGCCTGATCGCGGAAATCGCCAAATGGCTGATGCGATGACGTAGGCAACGATTTCGACACTTACCGCGTGCAAGAGACGGACGAAGAAAGCGGTCGAGGATGGCACGGATCTAGTTTATAGTAGTGCACAGAACTAGCAGGTTTTTGTTTAAGAATCGCGTTAGAGATTGTATTCGATTGTTTAATTTTGTGTGGATTTTGACGAAGCGGCGAGACGCGGCACCGACAGCGTCAAGCAGCGATGATGTGAAGCACACGGAGACGTTTCGACGCTATAGGCAACTCTGTTTACATGCACGAAGCTAAGTTCGCACTGCAGAAGAAAATATTTGGAAAAACTGAATTTTATTAAATTTGCTAACAATATTATTTGCTTCTGAATAATTATTGCTTCAAGCGTGCGTATGTATGTACCGTTCATTAATCACTTTTAAATTTGGATCAAGTTGCATAAAATACTGCCAGCCACTGCCAACTACGATCGCGTTTGCCCGCCATGCACGCCGAGCATACGCTCGTCTGTGATTGGTCGGCTTGCCGGTGTCAGCTGTGAACAGCTGATGCATGTTGTGCCGCATACTAATGCGTCGGCGCAGCTTAAAACCTGTTACAGCCATAACCCGGCAGTAGGGAGGCTAGCGCGCGCGTCCTTGTCAAGGCCGTGTCCTTTCGAACGGACCTAATACGTCGGCGCAGCTTAAAACCTGTTTTACAGCCACACCCCGCCCGTAGGGAGGCTAGTGCGCGCGTCCTTGTCAAGGCCGCGTCCTTACGAACGGACCTAATGCGTCTGCGCAGCTTGCAACCTGTTTTACAGCCACACCCCGGCAGTAGGGAGGCTAGTGCGCGCGTCCTTGTCAAGGCCGCGTCCTTACGNTTCCAACCTGTTTTACAGCCACACCCCGGCAGTAGGGAGGCTAGTGCGCGCGTCCTTGTCAAGGCCGTGTCCTTACGAGCGGACCTAATGCGTCGGCGCAGCTTAGAACCTGTTTTACAGCCACACCCCGGCAGTAGGGAGGCGAGTGCGCGCGTCCTTGTCAAGGCCGCGACCTTACGAACGGTCCTAATGCGCCTGTGCAGCTTACAACCTGTTTTACAGCCACACCCCGGCAGTAGGGAGGCTAGTGCGCGCGACCTTGTCAAGGCCGTGTCCTTACGGACGGACCTAATGCGCCTGCGCAGCTTCCAACCTGTTTTACAGCCACACCCCGGCAGTGGGGAGGCTAGTGCGCGCGTCCTTGTCAAGGCCGTGTCCTTACAAACGGACCTAACGCGCCGGCGCAGCTTACAACCTGTTTGACAGCCACACCCCGGCAGTAGGGAGGCTAGTGCGTGTGTCCTTGTCAAGGCCGTGTCCTTACGAACGCGCAATTTAAAAGAATACCTATTAGCTAGATCCACACTGTCAAATAATACTTTATTATAATATTCACTCATTTTAATCTAACAAAAAGAAAGTAATTAGTAAATAATTCCAATCTGTATATAATATTTAATATTTCTTACATGTATACTAATCGAACATGTAAATTAAAAGGGATTAATTAATCATTGGCCGTTCGCGGTGAGCCGTGATTGGAAGTGAACAAAATGTACATACCCAAAGCAGAAGGTGTAAGTGAAACAAAAAATCGTTCTGAAAGCTAGTTCCCAATCCCAATCGGTTCGGCGCAAAAAGTATTCACAAATAATTACCCAATATTATTCTATTATTCATCATTTAAAGAAGGCGTCTTTCGTTGTTTGGCGGGATTAAAGAAACAAAATCCAAAAACACCTTTTCATTAAGCTCCCCCCACTCCGCCAGACAGTTCGTTAGATCCGTTACGTTACCCGATCGCACTTCGCATCGTTCCGTCGATTCGCTCGTCTCGCGCCAAACGCGCCTAACCTGAAAGTAAATTTGTTTTCAATCCATCGTCATTCAGTTCCTTTAAGTTAATTTATTAATTCGTACGTTAGTTATAACCATTTATGACGCGATGAGTGAAAAAGCGAAAGGTTTCAAGGTGGGAGACAAAGTTTTCGGTAAAGTCAAAGGAT
>JARRAA010004515.1:0-16427 GCA_030557295.1 Ecitodaemon sp. MM-2014
ATATTTCAATTGCCCTATTTGCCTCACTGCCCAATTAGCCCCGCTCTATCCTATTAAAATATTTCTTGTAAATCCAGCTTTTATTCTAGGTATAACTAATACATTTTACCAGAAAGATCTACTTTCTAACAGTATTAGGTTTGAATAATATTAATATTGATATTAAAGCACATTCATTCTTACGCGTCATTGCCTAAAATAGAAAATTAATTCAAAATATTGCCGCGTCCGAGGATAATGTTACGCTTCTGTTGTACCGATACCGACTCATCACTCCTCTCCACCATCAAAAGTAAGTACTTTGAATTCGATTGGTTTCCAATTACCTACGATCTACATGCACACACCGACCAGAACGTGGTTTCATCATATCATTCAAAATGCTCTCATCCGTTCGGCTGTTTAATTGAATAAAAAATTAAATCCCTTGAGCATCACAAGTATCACTCGCTTGGGTAACTCTGCTTTCTTCGGCGTTACAAGTTACGTGTCCATACACTTCTATCGCAAGAGCTCTGCTATCAAGAGCCGTCATCATCGTAAATAATGAGCGAACCATGTAAAACTGAAGCGAGTGAAAATCTTCATATCGGCGTTACATTTACAGTTGTTGCGTTGGAAAGTTCGTCAAGCTCCGCTCCTGCTCGACGACGTACGAATAATGAGTCCAAAGGAGATCTTCCTATTGAGCGTTTGCGGCGAAGAACGCATTCGAGCATTTAATGCGCGATGATCTAAAGCTAATAAAATTTATTACGGCTTTGAAACACCACAAACACGACACTCCGACGCGTTATAATAAGGCTGTTTTAAACCCATGCCAATACAACTTAATCGCGCCGTTAGGACAGCGAGAAACACCTAAAAGTTTTATTCCGCACTAGTAACTCTACGCACCTAGGTGTATATGACTTCGGCGCGACGTTCTGCGATGCGTTACTTCCAGTCGGTGCAGAAGTAAATTAAATTTCGGTTTTACATCGCTTTGATGGCAACCATTAAGATTACAGAAGCGCCCAGCTCATAAACCGTGGACGCGGTCACATTTTCAGGCGCGCCATAAATTAATTACATTTTACAGCGAAATTAGGCGCTTTTATGTGCGCCGGAGGCAGGTGTCTAGGCGTGAAAATTATGCACCAATTTTCGGTTGATTAATCAAGACAACAATCACGCGTGACGCGCATTCGTAAACCTGGAATAAGACAAAGGAAACGCAGCGCGCAACTAAATTAAAACCGGGAGGCGCGAACGCTAGTGCGAAAGTAACGCAACCGTTAATAAGCCAATTAGCGCAATAAATCACAAATTATTCGATTAATAAACGTAAATCCGTCCAATTACTGCGAGCAAATGCGCAATTTAATGGCGCCGTCGTTAAATATTCCCAATATTCCAAGCCGTTGTGCAATCAAGGCGTTTTAAATGATTTGTAATTTAATGCCAGCGTGATAAGTAAATAGCAGAATATCTGCTTTTTCGATTCAGGTTGGCAAACACCGCGGTGCTTTTTTTCGGAAAAATTGATTGCGCTACTTATAGCACCCAATTACTCGCACTCAGCGCGTTAAATATTTGCCGCATTTGCCGAGCAAACAGTAAATAATTCCGCTAATTATAATCGTTGCGTAAGTCAATGTTAATTATTTACTTTACAAATCGTCCGCAATTTGTGTACTCGCGTGAGCATAACGGGTGGCAACAAAATAGAGTATTTGCCTTAATTCGCGTCCAATGCACCCGGAGCTGCTTTGGGTGCAGGACTAAATTTGAAATAATCCAGCCATTCGAACGTAACGCCGGAACCGTTGCACTGTTGCAGAACAGATACGGTCATTTATAAATGTAAATATTGCACATTCATGGGCCATTAATTTAATTTCGGTGCGAGCTTAAACACGCCGCTTTTTGCGAATTGTTATTATTTAATTCCCGGAATGACTTTATATAATTTTTACTGCAAATTTATTAGGCGCTATTTATTAGCTCGTATTTTGTATCAAACTTAGTTTGAAATTTGTTGCGTTACAATCGTAACAAATAAAGTCGAAATGATATGAATACACTTGGCCGAACATTTACATTTTGCAGAACTCAATAATGGAGTAAGAGTACATTTTGCAACTGGTGCGTGAAGGAGCTCTTTTTGATGCACGAGCGTGAATAGCACGGCGCGCCACGATGCGCATGCGCTCACGTAGTGAATAAACGTGAGGGTGTGAGTTGTGAGTTAGTTGTGAAAAAAGTGCTACTTTACACACTGCTTGCAGTGAAAAATGGCGCGTTTTTTATGCAGGAGCAGAAAAAAACGTTTCCAGGGCAATTTGTAAAATGCGTCTTATAACTATCTCGATTGTGAGAAAAATCGCCATCTTATTGCGGCAGATGTAATCTAAGACAATGCAGCGATACAATTTCCAACGGCGGCTCTTTTGCTCTCTTTTGGAGCGCATTATTCCTTCGGACTGCCACGCACGCAGCGAAATGCGAATAACAATAAAAACCGATCGCTCTTGACCTACCCGCGCCGACTGCCAGTCGCGGCGTTTTCTTCGTAGTCGTTTCTCGCGGGCATGCGAAACATTTCGATTTCTTTCGTCGCAAATTGTGCGCGTTTTTGCTAATTTACTGTCACGTTCGCGTGTGTCATTCAGTGTCTGCACGCATCTCTCACGTCGTTCATCTGTTTCGTCCTTGCAGCGGGCAATTTTCAGTTTCATTGAAGTGCGCTCGTCATTTTTGTAGTCGTCCCGACGTTTTCAAGCGTAATCAAACAGAGATGCACACGCAGCACACCTTTGAAGTCCCATTAGCGTCGAAGGTTTCGCGTTTCGGCGTTGCTGTCGCGCCAATGCCTTTGTCAATCTTTGATGCCATAACTGCCATAACTGCCACATTCCGGTCGGACCGAGTACGAGTCGCGCGAGTGCGTTGCGTTTCTGCATACTTGTACTCGAACTCGACAGATCTCGAAATCGATGGGAACAATAATCGTGAGACTGGAATACGAACAATGAGTTTAACGCTCTCTTACTATGCAAACTGCCATAACATCTAGGGCTAGGTGAATGTTAATTTCTGATTATCTGGCAACCAAGAGAACAAGCATTGCAAATTTGTGAATCTCCTCTAATCCAAAGCGGATGCACCTACACATTTTTCTTTTTTTTTACAAAAAAGTCGTGTAATAAAAGCAGCAAAAAGCCAGGCTAAAAATTTGGCCAAACGCGTTGAATGCAAAAGCGAAATTAATTAAACAATGGCCGGCGAGGAAAACGCGCGGAAAAATTTTAATTCAAAAATTAGAGGAAACGTCCGCTGACAGCGGGAAAAGCACAATACGCAGACACTCGTACCTGGGCCATTCACCTGTCGGGGGCAAACATTAAATAAAATCTCTTTGATACACTTTGATTGCGAAACGTATGAAATAAAATGTCATGGGCGCGAAAAACATCCGCGCGCTTTGTCCTTGATATTTTTTATAATTTACGATTGCCTTGTGTCGCGCATGAAACGTGCGGTCGTCCTTACGGCGCCGGCGTTGCTTTCTTTTGATGTTTAATTTTCCGGAAATCCTCGCCGGTACTCTCGTCACCCTTTCCTGTCGCTTTCCACCGCTCGCAACACCGTGCACGGCCGAGGAGAAACTTTTACACAACAACACGTTTAAAACAAATAGTACATGTTTTATCCAACGACAACAAGTGAAAACGTGTAGCGACCATTTGTAGAACGATTGGTACAATGCACCAAACACAAATTTAGCCCCTTATTAGAGTTCAGCGAATGCTGAACGCGTAAAATTCGTGTTTCGTGCTCTGTCGGCTTTTCGATTTTGTTCGAATCGATCATTCTTTGCACGCCCGAACCGGAACGCTCCAATCAAGAGTTCCCTGCCCCGGCGACGGATTTTATCATTAAACGCATGGATATTCTTCCCCATTAAATTTGAAATAATTAACTTAATTATATAGATTTGGCTCACCACCGAAACGGCGCGAGAGTGCTCATTAATTAACACTTTAACTTTAACGCTTTCATTCCGCCTATAATTATTACTAATATCGCGGAGAAAAATTTACCTTAACTTGCTCAATCAAGCGGCGCGTTTTGGCTTTTTTCTCACTTTTGTCCGCGCTCATTATATGATTTAAAGTAGGTATAGCATAATATCTATAATATCAGTTATTAGATCGTTAGATGGTCGATAGACGAGTAGATATGCGCCGCGCTAAGCGAGGCGGGAAATATGCGATCGGACGCGTATCGTAGCTGATAGATAATGCAACGGGCATCGGGGAAAGGTGAGAATGAAAAAATGTGGCGCAAAGCATGTTGGTCGCGCCGCGGCGCTATTAATAACGGTGTTAAACGGTTTCTACGAGTATCCGAAGAAGAGTGTCGGTCTCCTTCGCCCATCCGCCCTGTCATCGATAGTTTTTAACGGCTCAATCAACTCGTCTCGAGGCGTAAACTAGGTGAATTTCATACGGAGTGTGTCATGACTCGGCGAATCGATAAATTGATTCCTATTCCAAATACAAAGATTTTTTTCGACCTCCTTTAATGACTGGTCTACTTTCCCGCGACTCTATTATCATATTGTTGAAATGTTAGTGTCATTCGAAGATGAAAGATGTCCAAGACCGGAAAGAACCATGAACTCTTCAGGTTCGGCTTGGAACATCTTGCTCTACAATGTTTCTAACACATTTTCTAAACGGATTTGGGTGTCGACTCTTTGATTGTTAGATACACAGAAAGGAAGTCGACTACATTCTTTAGGTGTCAATCAAGTAAATCAATCATCAAGTTATAATTTACGCAAGTTTATTGCTAACAAAGCACTTAAAGGTTTAAAAGCCGTTTGATTTAATATATTTAGGAGATTAAAATTTGCAGGTAATTTGAGATTGAAAAATAGTTACGCTGATGATTATCGACGTTTTCTCATTGGCGCACACTTTTAGACAATTACATCTTTGTCGCGTCACTCCTCAATCTGCACCGACGTTGGAATCCGAGCCATCCAATAATTAATGCCGTCACGGTTATTGGCTTTGCACCAGCTACTGTACGGGTGCTAGGCGATGGCTTTGATGACAATAACGTTGATCAAAAGACTTCTCATCTCGCATACAATACCTAGGCGTAGGTACAATGATTCTAGTTACGATCGGAGAAAAATTGACGATTCGAAGATTAGAATCAGTAACGGCATTGTGTCTACTTGTGATGATTAATTGTGTGAATTAACGAACGTGTTGACGTAAAAAATGAAGTGACCTATTCGAGCAAAGCAAACAGTGCTTAATTCTTCCTTAATTCGGAGCGATAAAGTCTGAAGAAAAAGTGCGACGCAATAAATCTTAAGTACTAATTATGAGATCCTCTTGTTGCCAGTCCGCTTTTCGCCACTTATCAGCATCCAGCGTCGGCGAGGTTCGCCGCGCGCCTCGCGACGAATTGCCGTGCAAAATTTGCGCAAACAGCATAACAACCGTCAGACTTCGTCGCGCCGTCGTCGCCGCTGCTTTCGTCGACAAAAACATGTAATTATTAAGCCAGCCCGTACGCGCAGCCCGTGCACTTGTACATACACGTGCAGCGTTTGCTCAATGAGGGCGCAATTAGATGCTAATTAACCGCAGCCACCAATTGCGCAACAATTGCGAATCCAATTACGCGCGCGGTCCTGAAAGACGCGAAACCAAGGACATGCGTTTCACTATCAATTAGGCCCGTCGGCTCGCGACGCACCAATTTTTCTGCATCTGCGGCATCTCGCTGTCAAGTCCCGGCGAAGAATCGATTTGATTCAATTATCTTTACGGCCGAGTCGCGCCGATGCGCTAGACCCGCAGCGCACTGCAAGTAATGATGAATGCTGGCGTTTTATTAATAATTCTTAATCGAAACTGGAAAACGCATAAAAACGCGACTCAAACGAGCGCGGTGGTTCAACCTGTTTGAAGGCTCGGCGCGGACGCGTCGCGCGCCTAATCTGATTGGCGCGATCCGGCGCGAAGAGACGCCGGGTCCGAGTGCCGCTGCCGACCTCCGGAGCCGGCGAGCTTTCGTTTCGATTGAACGCGATCATTGTCGCGGTCGTCGCGAGCGAAGAAGCCAACAGGCTCCTGCGTAATAACTCTGTCCGGACCGGCCTGACGAGCCCGAAGCCACCTAACGATCGAGACCTGCGAGCCGGCGTCGAAGCCGAAGTCGCCGAGAGACCCTGACCACATCCGGAGACGACGTTTTTGTTCTTCGGCCACTTTGCTTCGTCTCGCGCGTTTCGTGCGTAATATCCTAGCGCTCTCGACGGAATACCGAGCGCTACTTACGGCGATGAGTAAAAATGGAACCGGAATTGTAGAAATCCCACTGATTCGCGTACACATCCATGAGCGGATTTTTCAGCGCCTCATTGATGGCTGGAAACTATCCTTCCACGAATGGGCATTTAACTCCGGCCGGCGTCTGATGTGTGTGTGTGTGCGTGTAATTTGCGTTAGCGGCTTGTTGCTCCTGCTCGGAGCAACCGCATCGAGTTCATGCTTATTTGTTAGATACGCTCGCCGAGGTGTTACCATTAGTCTGCCGCTTGGGCCCAAGGAGGAAATGCACGCTGCAGAGACGCGGGAAAAAATGAAATTCGAGTTCAATATCGACAGCCGCGCGAAACAGCTGCAATTGCCGGTGTGGCAAAGCACAGATTCTAGAGCGGTTAAATACGTTCCAATTGCATGCATTTGATATGCCGACCGCAAGACTCTGGTTACATCTAATTGAAAACGATGTACCTATGTAGTACGTACCTGTTACAGGACTTGCTAAAAACTAGTTATTGTTTTCTAAAATCTCCTTCCCTCACAAACAACAAGAACTATGTTTCATATCAAAAATCAAAAGTATTTAACTTTCCAAAATTCGCCAATATCTGGCAGTAATTTAGATGCAAAGTTTACAAGAGCATTATTATATTCTACCTGTATAATCAGAACTTCATACGAGCAGAAATATTAAATACCTTCTACGTACGCGTAAAAATCTCCGGTAACTGTATCCACGATTAGCAATTCCAGTATTTACTACATCTAATCATGCAACCAGAAATGTCTAAAAGGCAATTTGTATTATAAGCAATAAACTGCGAAAATATTTTAATTTCTACCAATTTACATCTCGCAAGGTAGGACGCGACAACGAAAATCATATTTGGTTCAAAAGTATTTATTTTATTTCCAATAAAAGTCATGGCATCGGCAGTAATTTATGGACGAATTAAATTTATTTATATATATATATTTGGTGTAATTAAAGTTTTAATTGGAGGACGACGCGGGAGCACCGCAAATAAAAAATGGCGTTCGGCACCAAACAAGAGGATCATCGTGTGGCACGAGAAGAAACAAGAAGAAATTAAAAGTTTAAATCCGATTTTTACGAGTGCGTGTTTCGCTTCGCTTTCCTAAAGTACTACCAAAGCTTCGCGGCGCTGCCGCATCGATCTTGGGAGGAAATTAAACGTAATAGGTGACCGGTCCACATTATAACGATCAATCAGTAATAATGCCCCTTTAATTAGTAAATATTTTATGTTTATGAACGTCTATTTTTATTTAATTCTCCGCCGGCCATTGAATCGGTTAATTATCTTTTTATTGCCGCGCGCGAATGAAATTTAGCCGTTGCACTCTTCCTTCCTGCGAGCCGACCGCCTCGGACGGACTGATATTCTCCTCCTGGTCAACGCTTTTTGCTTTTCCTGCCGGAATACAATGCAGACGGAGTTACGCGTTAATAAAAAGCAAGTTCTTTATTAAATAAAAATCCTCCGAACGCAATAAAACGACGGGCAGTAAAATAAAAAATTTACAACGTTGGAAATAATGTCTTATTACGTTTGGAACGTTACCGCAGATCTGTACTTTACTTTATAACATAATCACTTTGCGCGATTAAAATGGACGTGCGGAATAAAAAGTGATGCTGGGTAAAGTAAACGTTTTATTTGACAAACCGGATGAGATGGATTGCTTTATAAAGCGCGCCCAATTTGAGAAAAATTGCCATTCGCCACAAATGATTCTTTCTCATCTATTTACAGCGACTCTTCGACGGAGAGTGAATTAAAGTTAAGCGTTCTGAAAAACGAAATGATTCGCTTCCTACGATTAAATCTTATGTTACGGAGGGACACACAAAGGCCGAGAGCTTCGTAAGAACAAATAAAGGAACCGAATCGTTTGACGGAATGAAAGAAAAATCCGAAAACTCAAAAACTTGGATTCGGAACCGAAATAAATCGTGTTTAATTATGCGAGACATGACTGGGTGGTTTTTCTTTCCAATATCTAATCTATCACGTAACTGGAAACCTCGAAACGTTTGGACAGACACTAAAAACAATTTCGGTGTAACTGGAATAAGCGTCACTAATGTCATCCTGTACAGATGCGTGGAATGCTTCATTGCGCACGCCTATGATTTAAGCAAACATTTATATTGATATCAATCACAGTAACTTTTCGTGATTCGGTGGATATGCCATGACTTCGCGTGAATGAAGTGTCCGAAAAGGTCTTAAAAGCATTTTTACATTTCCTCCGTTCAGGAGGTATTTTGTACGGCGTCTGGCTGGTTTTATCAATGCCGAGAACGGATAAGATTAGCTCGACGTGGATTTATCTAACTAATTGAAAGAATCGAACGTTTTCTTCGAGATGTAGGGAAGCAGTACGGCGATACGAGCCAATTGCTTGAACGGTTCGGAGTCCATAAAATCGCGCCACAAATCAAGACCGAATGCATCCCGAAATGTAGGCACAGGTCGATTTTGTCACCGATTTGAGAGATCTTCGAATCTTCCAAACCAATCAATTTACCAGGAAAAGGTCCGAGGAATCATCACCGCCCGACGCGGGACTGAAATCTTAACTGAAGATTGTTTATTATTGGATTCAATTACTTAATTAGAAATACTCCCCCTAATTCTATATATTTCGTCTCCGATAGTCAATCCGTGAGTGTAGCGTTCCCAGATAAGACTTATCTGGTAATTTATTACGATTCACCGACACGCTCGAGTGAGGGCCAAGGGCTGTGGCGGTGTGGCTTGTTACCAGGACAAGGCTACACTGTATACTAGACCCAGTCCGAGGCGATACACTGATTGGGGGATGCGCCGGCATCGACTGCATGCTTCACTTTTCGCCCCGTCGCTTTTGTCTTACTGTTATTGCCACTGCGGTGGCTGGTGGAAGGCGGGACTCTTACTTTTAATAGAATTGAAATACTCCCGTCTTAGGGTTAATAGAGATGCTCTCTCTGTTTAGATTAGATTCACCCCAACAAGTCGCACAAAATGCACATTAAAATCTATCATTGAAGCTGGAACTACTTTCAACCGGGCATCGGTTAGTCTCTAATATGCGTCTAGTCTAGAACCGCCTTTGAGGATTAATGAGTCCAAAGAAAGGGCTTGCTCTTTGAGGCGGTTTATCTTTGCGCTGCTGCGAACTCAGCTAGACGGGAATGAAGAAGAGACATATCCATCTCACAATCAGTACGTGTCGGTGTTTTGATTTATTTTAAGCGGTATGATTTATCGTTGCACGCTGCGTTTAATTTTCAATTAATTTTTCATTGCATTTGAGTAAATAAATTAATATTAGAAGCAGAGCATGTTGGGTAAATCTCAATGTGTGTTAGAGGTAATAAATGTCCAAGGGGTAATAAGGAAAATTATTTATGGAAGCGGCTAGTAACTAAAGACGTTTCTCATAGAAGAAAATTTTACAGAAAAAATCAGACAGCGAGATACATCTATTGTTCGCCACTAAAAATTTATGATTAAAAATTTGCCAAGAGGCTTTCCTAGAAGGTAAAATATATGATTAAAGTTCTTAGCACTGTGAGAGCCATTGATTGATTACATTTCCTTGTAAGTCATTATTTCCTTCCCTGAAATTAAATAACAACAGGCCGCAGATTTGTTTTGCTTAGGTCTCGCTGGATTCCACGAAGGTCTCACTTTCAATATCAAAAATACATAAACAAATATAACGTTTATTGTTTCCATGTTTATTATTTATGTCGTCAAATAAATGCGAGGCACAAGTTCGCGTGCGCCGGCGTGTATCAGCGACGGAATCTGCTCAAACTTTGACAATTACACCGCAGATAATTACAAACCTCGCATATTTGTCTTGCCAACCCTTACATAATGTATGTATGCACCCGCAGCGCCGACCCGTTTTCATCCTTCGCGTGTGCTCCGCGCATATCTATCAGTTCGCGCATATCTGTTTCATATAAATGTGTGTGTAATGACATGCCGTAAGCCGACGTATCAGCGTTAAGACGCACATCTAGATGCCGCCGCCGCACCGCAAGGGCGCGCCGCGCTTCCTGGATCCGTGGACGCGTTACTCGAGCGCGAATAACTTTAAGTACACAAACGAAAACGTTTTGAGTTTCTGCCTTTGCCGCCGCCGCCGCTGCTGGTGCCAGGAGCTGGAAGCAATATGAGCGAAGCCGGTTGCGGCGAGCGGCGGCGTGGGGGCGGAGCAGCGACAGGAGGACGCGGAAGAACGCGTCGCGTCGCGCTTTGCCGTGGGGTTTGGCGTTTCGTTTCGGTTAAGATGCGCCCCAGACAATAACATGTCTAAATAAACATCGCGCCGAACGCAGATAACCGCGCTCCCGTATTCTATTTGTCGCCGCGCGCGCAAAGAAGCTCCGACCGGCGCGGGCAGGAAGGGTCGCGCCTCGGCGGCGGCGGAAGGGCATCGCCGATGCCTGCCTTCCTTCGCGCGGCATCGATGCTGCGGGCACGCGCTTGCGGGGGAGACGTGTGTTTATCGCGCGGAGTTGTGCCCCCGGTCCGGGAGAGCTCGACGGCGGCGCGGACGGTTTTATGATGGGCGGGGTGGGGCGCGCGCGAATCAACAAAGTTTTGTTTATTCCGCAGCCGCACAATTTAGTATTGTGTGCGCATAAGGATAATCCGAAATTCGGCGAACGCGGCTTGGCGCCGGCATCGTGATTTGCATGAAAAACACGCGAAAAGGTTTTTGCGTTGTTTGCCCGGCTTCCGCGGGTTCCGCTTCCCGGGCACTGCGCTGTCGACGTTTTTATTTTCTTGCGCCCATTAAGCATTAGCTAATAGCGTTAGGAGTATTAATCTGCCCGACGCGGCGCAATGTTGCTGGCGAATCCTTCGGCGGAACGCTATGTATGAGAGGTTAATAGGGCGCCGCAATTTGCTCCGCATCCACGGAACCGCACCGCCATCGCCGACTTCGCCGCCGACGAGATGCCGCCGCGCTGCCACGTTAAAACGCTGCGCCCCATTATAGAATGCGAGTATATGGAAGTATTTAACGCTCACAAACACACGCTACCGGCGCGGTGCGCGGCCGGGCGGGTGGATGATGTTGGCGTAGGTGAGGGCGCCGCCGCCGCCGCCGCGTGTATCTTGCGAGTTTTCAGCTAAGCAACAGCGCTCGGCATTAGTAAACGCTGAAGAGAGGACCAGAACTAATACTTACATGCGTGGAGCGCGGAAAGGAGTAGAAATAGCGGGAACGCGAAGAATGGGAGAAGGAGTAATAGTAGCAAAAGGCTGTTAAGTAAATTAACGTCTGCATTAAGGGAATTTCGCCAACGGATTAGAGCGATGGAACGCCGAAAGTGCGCCGAAAGCCGCGCTCGTGAATACATTGTTCAAGGTAGGAGCCGCGGCTGCAGAGACAATACACAATTGCGTAAATTCGGATAGAGTCAGTGGATGTGCCGCCGGAAGTGAATCCGGCGAACTTACCGCCCGAAGCAATCCGGAGTTACGATTTTTCTTTCGCTATTAACCGCAACTGGTTAATCTGCATTTTTAATGCGAAAATATTCAGCAAAATATTAAATTCTCGAAATAATCTCGTCTAGACGGTAACGACTACGGGGACTTGCAGGACTCGGATTACCTTTTGATATGGAAACTTTTTGTTTGAAGCTTTTAACCGCAAAGTAACGTATAAATAGTTGTCTCCGGCCACAAAACTCTCAAGAGTCCGCTTGACGAAACGCCCAACATGTGCTTCTACTATTTTGTTTAGCTCCGTGAGCAGGGATACGAATAAATTTCAATCAAAATTAGCCTAAAACGACTTCGGCACGTGCATTTGCCTATTTTCAGGGCCAGTGCAATGATCTTCCTATAGTATCCACCGAAAATAAACCGTGGAAGACATAATACACTTAAAATATTCAAGGAATTTTTAAAAATCGGCGACAAATTGTGCTCGTTCTGATGACGGATCTTCGTGAAAGTTAGATAGGCTCTCCACACCTAGTTACATCCCAGACAATCCTATGTCTTTACTGCCCTCATTTTACGACCTCGGCTTTCTTGTGTCTTTATAGTGATGTGATTTATTTTCGATTTATTTGTTTTTGCTCTTTGTACTGCGATACTTCATGGTAACTTTAGAAGTGTAACCAGACGGCTCAATTGTGTTGTGAATTGATTTTACGACACGAAATGAGACACAAACTGGCGTAAATAAGAAGTAATCAGGCTTTTTATTGCTTACATTTTCGACAACGACTGCTACAAATGAGAGGGAGAATCACTTGATCTCCTTTATTTGCCTTTACTGCTCATAAATCGTTCATTTCAGGATCGCCATCCAGAGATAGAATGTATGCTCTATATTTAGAAATTTGTGCATACTGACGACATCTATGAACATTACTCTAAACTTAACCATACCTTTCAATTTATGCAGACGTTCAGTCTAAACCCCAGTCCTTCTGAAACAAGAAAATAATTTATGAATTTGCCACGAAAAAATAAAGGAATAAATTAAATTATACCTGGGTATTAAGTGTGAATAAATAAAAAACATACTTGCGCTCATGCATAGGCCTCTTATGGCCAGTTTTTAGCCGAAGGCTCCCTGGTTCTATTTCAGTTTGGCCCAACCTGCTACCAACGGCGAACTCATAACCATAAAGCATCTTGTTTTATGCATTAAACATCTACTAGCGTTCTCCAGCACAATATGCACCTTCTCTGCATACGTGTGTATAAATGCATTTATACCCGGCGCTTTTTCACCGGGACAAAGACAAAGCGTTTTCCCTCTAATATTCACTTAAATTGCCCAATGCACATATCGGTCGTTATACCACAAATGGCCGCGTATTTTTCATTCCTCTTCTGAACGAAAGAAAGAACGGAAGAAATCCAAACCCCGGTTAGTACTTATTACTCCTGTGTTTCATATGCCCATGGCGCGTGGTACATGGATGTGTACAAATTAATTCCAACGTTCCTACAACTGGGAGCAAGTTACGTACAGTTTTGTTTGATGTTCTTCTGTTTTTACATATAGTTAGCCGGCAACGTAACCCATGGCGATCTGGCTGTTATGAAGTGGAGTTGGAGAGGAAATTTAAAACACTTATTGGTAAAATGTGTTGATCTAGCTTCTAATTCTAACTGTTGGGAGAATAAATTGCCTAAAATTAAAGGGCACGGTGTAAAACTTGACGTGTTTGGAAAGAATATTAGTGAGACAAATGAAGAGTAAACACGAAGAGCAGAATCATCCAAATGTTAAAATAAAAATTTCAACAAAACCATTTCTGTCATTTCATTACAATTCGAAATAAATCCGTATAATACTTATTAGTGTATAGTTTAAATTTTAAGATTTAAGATTACCAAGGCTACAGTGCGCTTTTTTAATTAAAGAAAATGCCGCAAATGAAGTAGAAATTTTTCAAATATTTTCTTATCTCTTTGACGAGGTACGTACAGTCCGATTATCTGTTAATGTGCTCCTGTTGCATGCCTCCGATCTTTTAATATATTCCTGAAGACCCAAAATGTAACATTTATCAAAATACTGATCTAGAATCATTTTAATTGAATTTTAATCAAAGCAAAACATTCTCCTCCTCTGGAGGTATGCGTAGCATATCTAGTAGTTTTTAATTAAATCAAAATGATCGTTTACCCGTGCTGAAAGGGACTGAATATCCTTAAAAATAGACTTGAGAATGTTTTAAAATGAAATTACTAAAACCTTTTAATTTTTATTTTGTGGAAACTGCATGATTACCCTAAGCATTGCATACGTTTAAAGATTAAGCACAAAATGATTATTCAAATTATTCACAATCTTTGCATGCACTCGCTTCGACGCACGTCTGCCGATCGCACCAAATTGCTCGGGCACCCATTGCGATGATCCCTTGTACAGCTTCAATCATCATTTACTAATAAGTCTTGCAACCTGAAGCTTGTGCGCGATTATACAACGTTTTGCATATCTAAAGTTTTGTTTGCTTGTGATGAGGAAAAAACGTAAATACTTCTCTGGCATGCCTGCCTATGAATGCATAATCCTGGACGAAAATATTTCCCCGAGCGTCATTGATAAGATTTCCAGACGCAATAAAATCAGGATGAGCTTTTTATTAAAATATTCAAAACCGCCGTCGTTAATGTTCGAGTTCTGAGTACGACGCCGATGCGACGCTTCCAAGGAACACGTTTCCTAACATGATCGAATATCTTTATGGAGCAATTTTCATCCGCCGGCTAGAATTTACCTAGGAATTAGGACTTCCAGTAGCGTCCCATGCGCGCGCTAACTGTAAACAGCCGGCTACTGATTTTTATGTGGAATTTATCAAATTCTAATCTTAATTTTAACTTTTAATTGAGGACTACCAACTGCACAGCCGGCGGATATGGCCGCTCGGCGTGGCCGCGGCCATTTGTCACTAGGCCAACATTTACATAATTGCTAGTTTATTATATTATATCTACGCGTCGCGGAGTCATTAAAGTTTCCCCGCGCGACCGGCTTTTCATAATTACAAATTTATTGGGCGAACACCTTCGTTTTGTGGAATTTTCGACGCCAGGAAGTGTTCAACTGTTGATCCTCTTGCCGTCGCGTTCATTAGTTTCGCCCCCCTGCGTGGTGACAAATGTCAACAACTTATTTGTTTCTGGATAAACGCGCACTTGCTCGGCCAGTGAACAAGGCTGCGAACGTCGAGGCGTTTCGTGTGAAGGATCGTTTTGTTGGACAGCTCGCCTGTTTAGTTAAGCTATTAGAATATTTAATGTTCAATATATTGTAAACATAAGTAGACGTGTCTAGGACGCAGAGCTATAAAGGATTGGATCCTCACATGCTTTTGAGTTTCTACGATGACGATTCGCAGATTGAGAATTACAAATTGCGAAGATGGAAATGAATGTTTTGATAGAAATCCACCACGTGCGCCCGCCCCGTAATTCGAATTTCTGATTTAAATCAAGTTTATTTAAGTATCTCGCAGGTAATAAGGAACCCGCGGCTAATATAACACGGCCACGATGAGTCATGCAGTTGGTAATGTTACCAATAATGTCAGCAATCGTGTAGAAACAGCGTGAACCGAATTACTTATTCGATTAAAATTCAACGAGCGAGCGCGCCGAGCGAACTCGCAGCGCCAACGCCGTCAGCGTCGCCATCACTATCGCCATCTTCCATGCATAACGAAACGTAAATTAAACGAAAACCGAACGAAAATTGAACGTAAACCTAAGCCTGGCGCGCTCTCGCCGCCATCGTTTATTGAATCGTTCCGACATTCTATCGGGGCGCGCACGCCAAGAGATCAGAACGAAATAGGCCACGAAATATTGACGTACGGTTCGCGGGTCTGGGAACGTAATGAATTCCTCGCGCTCGATTTGTCTTAACCTATGCACATCGCAATATTCCTAATTGAAATCAGCTTCGGCTCATTATACGAATTCTAATGTAAGCGCAAAGTTTCGAGCGATCTGAGTGTTTTTTAGTGCACTCAGAGTTCAACCTAAATGTAAATTAAAATTGCATTGTTATCTCGGGCGTGTGCGGCTGGAAATTAATGATGTAAACTCGGACGTGCGCAATGTTTAGCGCGTGATGTATGTTTATTAATACGCAAAACAATGCGTTACTCTTGCAAAAGCCCGCGGGCGAAATAGCGTCCAAGCGACACACAAATCATTTATAATTAATAATCAAAGCGATACGAGAGTCGCGAATAAATCAATTAACTAACAATACGGACGGATTTATAACAATTCCGTAACAGGTAATTAATTAAATGACATTTACAATTAGATTACTGAAGACTGGCGGCGGTGCCGTCGCTTGTTTAAACAACAATCCGTCCTTTAATCTTTGATGGCTTTCTCGTGTTCCCTAATATTTATTTGCCGAATAAAATTCTAATTTTGGCTCTCCATTATGAACGAAAATTGAAATAAACGGTTGAATAATTTGGCGATTAATCCGGAGCAATATTTACGACGCGTGAATGCAAATGAAGCAATGAATAATAAATAATATAAACCGATCTTGATA
>JARRAA010004524.1:0-12732 GCA_030557295.1 Ecitodaemon sp. MM-2014
TAAACAGCTGAGGAAAATTAATTTAAGCAAGTATTTATTAATATATTGAGGTTATTTAGTATAGAAATGCACAATTTTCTAATTTGCTTCTCAAAAAACAAATGAATAGCGAATACTATTTGGTGTATAGTTGGTTGCATTCTCTAAAGCGATAAACGCGGCTAACTTTTAAACAATTTAAGACAGCTGTATTCTTGTAAATCATAATGTAATATTTTCGGTTTATTATTAGGTGCATCCCATGCAAGCTACACAATTTACTTTAATTTTAGACACACTTGCATTCAGACGAAGAATAAAATGAAATGAATTTTGACGTGAAAATTGAGAAATTTTCCATTTGTCGTTGTTTTTGTTTGACGTGACCTGAAATAGTGTGCACCGTACTTCCGGCGTGCAATTACCGTTAATTTACTGTTGCGCCGTTTTTTCGCTTTCGTGACAATTCGCATCACTGGCGCAGGCTGCGCGCCGCGAACGCGTGAACTATAGACTGAGCGGATCCATTCATCGATTGCGATCGCGTTTAATTATTTTCTCGATTAATTTCGCGCGTCGCTTGCGCCTCGCCGCGCCGTCGACGCGACGAGGGGAAATTATGCGCATCGCCGTTTAGCCGGCTTTGCATTAAACGTTGAAAGCCTTAGGAGCTTATCAGTTAATTAAAGATCAATTAATGACGAGCGAACGCGTTCGAACGCGGCTTAAAATGTATAATTAGCGCGCACGTAATGAAATGTGTTTACGTTTATATTTATTAATATTGGCATTATTATTAATCGCGATGAACTGATATGAATAGAAATTGCACACAATAACTGCAGTAAATTAAAACGAGACAATTACGATTTATTCTGCGCGTTTTACAGGGTCGCATTTTAGTAATTTTACATTAAAAAATGTACAATTTCGAGAACGACAGCAAATTAGTCACTTTCAATCTTAATTTCTATCGAAACCACAATACTATCAATTTTAGTAGATACACCCCTGGAAAGAGTAACTTTTCCTCTATGAAATGACATGATGAATGTTGAACGGATCGAATTTTCAAGTAGTGTAAACTTAAGTTTTGTAAAAAATCACAAATTTGGTGAATTGACATTGGTCACTTTCAACTTTAATTTACATCGAAACTATAATAGTTTGAACTTTAACCGATACACCCCTGGAAAAAGTAACTCTTCCTCTATAAAATGACATTATGAATATTCAATTGATCGAATTAAAATGTAGAGTAAATTTAAGTTTGGTGGAAGGTCACAAAGTTGATAAATTAATATCACTTGTAAATTAGTCACATTTAACCTTAATTTCTATCAAAATCACAATAATTTCAACTTCAGCAGATACGTCCCTGCAAAGAATAACTCTTCCTCTATAAAATGACGTGATGAATGTTGAACTGATCGAATTTTAAAGCAAAGTAAACTTAAGTTTCGTAGAAGGTCACAAATTTGATAAATTGACATCACTTGCAATTCGGTCACTTTTCAACTTTAATTTATATCGAAACTATAATAGTGTCAACTTTAACCGATATATCAATTGAAAGAGTAACTCTTCGTCTATAAAATGACGTCATTAGTATTAAACTAATTAAATTTTAAATTGATGTGAACTTAAGTTTGTCAAAGATCACAAATTTGCTAAATTAACGTCATTTGCAAATTGGTCACTTTTCAACCATAATTTCTCTCGAAACCACAACACTTTCAATTTTAACAAATACATCCCTGGAAAGAGTAACGCATCCTTTATAAAACGACGTAATGAATATTCAACTGATCGAATTCTAAAGTAGAGTAAACTTAAGTTCGGTAGAAGATTACACATTTGGTAAATTAGCGTCATTTGGAAAATTGGTCTCTTTTCAACCTCAATTTCCATCGAAACCACAACACTTTCAACTTTAACGAATTCACTATTAGAAAGAGTAACTCTTCCTCTTTAAAACGATACTGGGAATATTCAAGTGACCCGATTTTAAAGTAGGGTAAAGTTGAGTTTGGTAAAAGGTCACGAATTTGATAAATTAACGTCATTTAGAAATTGGCCACGTTTCAGCCCTAATTTCTATCGAAACCACATTATTTTCAACCTTAACCAAAACACCTCTAGAAAGAGTAACTCCTTCTCTATAAAACGAAGTCATGAGTATTGAACTGATCAAATTATAATATAGAGTAAACTTAAGTTTAGCAGAAGGTCACACATTTGGTAAATTAACATCATTCGGTAACTTTGTCACTTTTCAACCTCAATTTCCATCGAAACCACAAAACTTTCAACTTTAACAAATATACCCTTGGAAAGAATAACTAATCCTCTACAAAATGACATAATAGATATTCAAGCGACCAAATTTTAAAGTAGGATAAACTTAAGTTTGGAAAAAAGTGACGAATTTCGATAATTCTCAGATATTCCTACTCAAAATTGATAATTCCTCGTGAAAGGTATTTTAAAAGGGATACATTTTTATAAACAGTTGAGGCAGATTAATTTAAGCAAGTATTTGTTAATATATTGAGGCTATTTAGTATAGAAATGCACAATTTTCTAATTTGCTTCTCAAAAAACAAACGAATAGCGAATACTAGTTGGTTGCATTCTCTAAAGCGATAAATGCAGCTGACTTGTTTTAAACAATTTAAAACAGCTGTATTCTTGTAAATTATAATGTAATATGTGTGCATAATTATTCACTTAAAGGTTTCTATTTGTTGCCAAAGAAATAATCCATCAAGAACCTTATCGAATTCTAAAAATTAAAACAGCAAAATCCAATCTAATAAATCTGTATGTTGGGTTGCATAACATAGGTTCACTTATCATAATGTTTCTAATAAAGGATTAAATCACGCAACTTTCCAGTGCGGCTGGAATAACAGAAACGGTCCGCGCGAATAAATAGCGATTTATGAGTGATTTAGTGGAGTGCACGTGTCGCGTATTCCCGATCGCGAGTACAACACCGCAATCGCTGTTATTGCGCCTTGCCCGAGCGAGAAACGCGCGACAATTTATCGTTTACTCCTTGGAGAGACTTTAATGCGTGTTGCCCGCGCGCTTGATGTCGCGCGATCGTGTAATCCACGTAGATTTCGACGATTCCCGAAGCGATCGCGTCTCTAATTTCGATGCGCGGCGTCGCGACGAGGCGCGCCTATCTCGTCGCTCCGGGCGTCTCACCAATAACTTTGTGAAAAGTGAATTTCTTTGTTTGTCTATTTCGGGCAGTTAAGTTTTACGAGCGTGCCCCCTGCGCCGCGTCGGCGGGAGGGTGTAAACGGTGTAAACTCGGGAAACCTCTTAACTAATCTGACAACCCCTCATTGTTCGAGCGCGCCTGAAATATGCGCGAGGCGCTCGCATTCCTCGGCCGAAAGAAACGCGAGAAGATGAAAGGACGGCGCGTTTGTTTTCGTTCGCTCGGCGCTCGTCGTTAATGTAGCGCACGTATCAAAACATTTCCGCCGACGATTAATTAATCAGGGCGCGCGCTGAAAGTTTACAGACGCTCGTGCCGCGATTGTTCGGCAAATATTTGCGCTTCGGGCGCGTCGTAAATCGCGATACAAAGTCGCCGAGGTTTATGGGATTCGATGATTTGCGAGGCGGAAGTTCACCCGTTGGTTTTCACCTGGAGAAGTAAATATTTATCAATTTGTTTATGCATGGTGGTAACATATAATTCCTTGCCTATTTAACAACCCGAAGAATAGTTTGTTATTATTTTTTGTTCAGATGTTATGAGTATTTATAAAGAACATGTTTTTTTTTTAACTTCCCAATAGTATTTATTTTGGACGCCATTTTAAGTTGCTTTCCGGCACTATTCTTGTAAGAAGTTATTAATAGATCGAAAGAGTAACTCTAATACTACATTTAACGACATTTAAATTGTAATTCTAACTTGATTATTAGCGAAGTTATTATTGATTTAACAAAGAATCGATAAAATTGTAAAAATGTACGCTTCCAAAATTTACCAATTTTCAATATTAATTTGCACCGAAACCAAAATAACCAGAACCTTAATAAATACATTATTTGAAAGAGCAACTCTTCTTCTTTACAATGTTACTAAGACTATTTAATTTGCATAATTTTAAAGTACAGTAAACTCAAGTTAAATAAAACATTTAGTTTTGTCTAATATTTGGCAGTTTTGTCCATTTTTAACGTTAATTTATAGCGAAATTAAACTAATTGCAAGCTAAACAAATAAACCAATAGAAAGAATAGCTTTTCTTCTTTGCAATGTTACTAAGTCTATTGAATTCATTTCATTTGAAAGTGGAGTCAACTCATGTTAAGTAAAACATTGCGACTTGCATAAAATGTGTAAATTTTGTGAATTTTTATCTTTATTTTGCGACGAAATCAAAATAACCCTAAGTAAAGTACATAATTAATTAGAAAGAGAAATTCTTCCTTTTTAAAATGCTACCAAGAATATCAATCTGATGTAATTTTCAAGCATCGTAAACTAAAGTTAAGCTAACCATTACAGTTTGTAGAAATGTGCATTAATCGTCAATATTCAACATTAGTTTGCACCGAAACCAGAATAATCTCAACCTAAATAAAGACCGCACTGGAAAGCTCAACTCTTCCTCTTTAAATTATCATTAATGTCATTAATATAAGCTAATTTTAAACTGGTGCAATCTCAAGTTGAGCAAGTGAGTGAGTGTTTGTAAAAATGTGCAAAAACTGTTAATCTTCATCTCTGCACTACTTTGTATCGAAGCCAAAACAGTCTCGACTTACAGAAATAGTGCACTAGAGAGAGAAATTCTTCCTCTTTAAAATGCAATCAAGATTATTAATGTAACCTGATTTTAAATTAGCCCAAATTCAAATTAATCAAAACATAATGATTTGTAAAAATTGCAAAACGAAACAATTGTAATTTTCAGGATTAGTTAACATCGATACCAAAATTATTTCAACATAAATAAATACTGCATTAGAAAGAGCAATTCTTCCTCTTTAAAATTTCATCAATAATATTAATCTAACCTAATTTCAAAGCAGCGTAAACTCAAGGTAATCAAAACTTACTGATTTGTAAAAACTGCAAAAAGTAACAATTGTCATTTTCTACGTTAATTAGCATCGAAACCAAATTAATGTCAATTTGAATAAATAAATAATGAGTTAGAAAAAGCAATTCTTTCTCTTTAAAATGCCACTAATAATATTAATTTAACTTAATTCTAAAGTAGCGTAAACTGAAGTTAATCAAAACATACCGATTTGTAAAAATCGCATAGCAATTGTCATATTCAACGTTAATTAGCACCGAAACCAAATTAATCTCAATCTTAATAAATATTGAGTTAGAAAGAGTAATTCTTCCTCTTTAAAATTCCATCAATAATATTAATCTAACCTAATTTTAAATTAGCGCAAATTGAAGTTAATCAAAACATGCCGATTTGTAAAAATTGCAAAACGAAACAATTGTCATTTTCAACGTCAGTTAGCATCGAAATCAAAATAATATCGACCTAAATAAATACTGCACTAGAAAGTACAACTCTTCCTCTTTGCCATCAATAATATTAATCTAACCTAATTTTAAATTAGCGCAAACTCAATTTATAAAAATCGGATAACAATTGTCATTTTCAACATTAATTAGTACCGATACTAAAATAATTTCAACCTTAATAAATACCACATTCGAAAGAGCAATTCTTCCTCTTTAAAATGCCACTAATAATATTAATCTAACTTAATTTTAAAGTGGCGTAACCTGAAGTTAATTAAAACATGTCGATTTATAAAATTCGGCAAACCAAACAATTGTCATTTTCAACATTAATTAGTACCGAAACAAAAATAATTTCAACCTTAATAAATACCACATTCGAAAGAGCAATCCTTCCTCTTTAAAACACCATCAATAATATTAATCTAACCCAGTTTTAAATGAGCGCAAACTCTAGTTAATCAAAACATGTCGATTTGTAAAAATCGCAACAAAAATTGCAATTCTCAACATTAGTTAGCACCGAAACCAAAATAATCTCAACCCAAATAAAACCCGCACTAGAAAGACCCATTCTTCTTCAAAATGCAACTAAGAATATTCAGCTGACCCAATTTCGGCGCTGAGCAAACTCGAGTTACAGTCGTCGAGTCGTGCGAGTGCAGCGAGCCGTGAATCTGCTGAATCCGCGGCGAAGACTCTCTTCGCTCCCGCCGCCGATTCTCGCGAGCGGAACACGGGGTGGTCGGACGGCGCATATCGTGGGAGATAATTTACAATCCCCGCGACGCGCTGTCGTCGAGCGTTTTAACGACGCCTCGCGACGCATTAAAATCTTCGACATGTTGTGACGCCCGGCTTCCAGCTAATAACGGCGATAAATCATAAAGGGCTCGCGAGCGGGGCTAACGAGCGAGATTGACGCCGCGATTCGGCGACGCGCGCCACGCGGCGCGCATCGGTCGCAGGGTGGCTGCGCGCGCGTCTAGGGCCTAGGTCCGGCCGGCGCGGCCAGACGCGCATGCTTTATTGGGCATTGTCGTCGCGGACATCTATTGTGGAGGCGTCGCTGGCTCGCTCGAAATATTCGACGCGACCGAGGCGGCCGCCAAAAAGAAATCGAATCGATGCACGGAATGGCAGCGGCCGGAGGATGCCGGGAGATGAACTGTTGAACCGGCGATAAGTACGGCACTGTTCGTGCCGGAGTTATCAATAAAAATAAAGTATCGGGATGTCGGACAAGGTAACAGCGCGCACGGCTTTGATTTATCGAGGATCAACGCCGGGGCGTTGAGTAAATTATGGATGTTTAAGATGGGCGCGCGGCGCACTGACCGCGAGGAACATCGCGCTTTACCAATTAATATCGCCGGAAGTGATCGATCGATCGATTTGGTTTTTTCACCATGGGATTGAGCATGTTCCTGAGATGCTCCTGTGTATTAATTGAGTGATTAAAGTGATGAACAAGGATAGTTCCGTGCATTTGAATGAAATAGTTACAATCATGGGAATTGTAAGATTTCTTTTTAAGTAAAAGGTTTTCGTTGGCCTGTAAAAGTTAGATTATATAACAAATCTATACAAAATTATGGCAAATTATAAAGGCACTAATAATGAACATTTCTGTGCAAAATTGAAAGAAATTGATGAATGGAGTTTTGAATTATTTGGAAAAATGTGCGTCAGTGATTGATTCGTTTGGCACTGCACTGACCGCGAGAAACATCGCGCTTTACCAATTAATATCGCCGGAAGTAATCGATCGATCTATTCGATTTTTTCACCATGGGATTGGGCATGTTCCCGAGATGCTCCTGTGTATTAATTGAGTGATTAAAGTGATGAACAAGGATAGTTCTGTGCATTTGAATGAAATAGTTACAATCATGGGAATTGCATGATTCTTTTTTAAATTAAAAGGTTTTCGTTGGCCTGTAAAAGTTGTAATATATAACAGATCTATACAAAATTATGGCAAATTGTAGAGACACTAATAATGAACATTTTTGTGGAAAAATAAAATAAATTGGTGAAAGGAGTTTTGAATTATTTAGAAAATTGTGAGGAAGTGATTGATTCGTTTGGTACTGCACTGACCAGGAGAAACATCGCGCTTTACCAATTAATATCGCCGGAAGTAATTGATCGATTGATTTGATTTTTTCACCATAGGATTGGGCATGTTCCTGAGATGCTCCTGTGTATTAATTGAGTGATTAAAGTGATGAACAAGGATAGTTTCATGCATTTGAATGAAATAGCTACAATCATGGGAATTGTAAGATTTTTTTTAATTAAAAGATTTTCGTTGGCCTGTAAAAGTTGTAATATATAACAGATCTATATAAAAATATGACAAATTGTAGAGACACTAGATGAACATTTTCGTGGAAAATTAAAATAAATTGGTGAAAGGAGTTTTGAATTATTTAGAAAATTGTGAGGAAGTGATTGATTCGTTTGGTACTGCACTGACCAGGAGAAACATCGCAATTTACTAATTAATATCGCCGGAAGTAATTGATCGATTGATTTGATTTTTTCATCATAAAATTAGGCATGTTCCTGAAATACATCTAATTAAGTGATTAAAGAAATAAACAAGCATATTTCAACGGACTTGAATGGAATAGTTATGTTCATGAGATTCTTTTTGAAAAAAAAAAAGATATTATTCTTTGGTCTATAAAAGTTGTGATATGTAACAGATCTATACAAAACTATAAAAAGTTGTAGAGACATTAATAAAGAACATTTTTATAGAAGAGTGAAGGAAATCGGGCGATGGAATTTTTAATTATTTGTAAAAATGTAGACAAAAACGTGTGTGAGTGAACATTGATTCTTTTGCGCTGTGGGAACGGTAATATAAATCCAAACTAAATATACTATATGTCAAATTATAGAGGAATTATTAAGATATGTGCAAAATAAAAAATGAAGAAAATCGCTAGAGTTGTTTTTCGGTTATTTGGAAAAATGTCAGGAAAACTATTTATCAATAAATTGGATTTTGCGCTAAATCTTCAATTTCATGCGTAACATAAAGCTAAATAAAATTAGAAATACTCTAAATTGTAAAGAATCAAATGGAAATTATTCTTATATTAAATTGGAGAACATCACTTTAGTAGCTTTTTAGTTATACTTATAAATGTTGGCAAAAATATTGGAATATAATTTCACTTTTATGTTCTATTTTGCAATGTAGCAGCTGTAATAGAAAAGAAATCAACAAAAACGATATATCGTAGAATAGAGTATTTATTGAAAACAATTTTGTGAAAAAATGACGAAAATCGGTTAAACGGTTTTTGAGTTGTGCGGGAAAACGTCGACAAAAACACAAAATAGTAAAATTTTACTGTTGCACGAAAATCTCTTTTTATTGCGACGTAAAAACTTTAATATCAATTAAAAGAAAATAAAAGATCCGTCGTTTTATAGCCAACCAAACAGGAAGCATTTTAATGAAAACTAGACGAACACAGAGTTTTTGAATTATGCGGAAACACGTCGACGAAAACATGAAATTGCAAAACTTGCTTTTAGTGTCAATATCTTTCCAGAATCTTGCGCCGCAGCAACGGCAACATGAATACAAACAAATTAAAAAGTATCTAGTTTTATAGACGGATTACTTTGTAATATTTTCATAACAAAACAAACAAAATTAATTGAATATCTTGGGAATTATGAAAGAAAACCTTCCTAAAATTATAATTGTGATAAAGTCTAAGTCCTAAAACATAATTCAACATGAAATTTTTTTCAGTTTACACATACGGTATAAATAACTTAACAGTAAATATTTTAATGAAAACTTGAAGAAAATCGACCGCGTAGTTTTTGAATTTGACGGAGAAACGTCAACGAAAACATCAAATTGTAAAATTTAATTTTGGCGCCAATATTTTTCCAGTTTCTTGCGGTAATATGAATACCAACGAAATAAAAAGTATCTCGTTTTATAGACAGATCATTTTTTGACATTTTTATAAGAAAACAAAGAAAATCAGTTGAATATCTTACGAGTTATAGAAGAAAACGTTCCTAAAATTATAATTGTGATAAAGTCCAAGTCCTAAAACATAATTCAACATGAAATTTTTTTTCAGTTTGCAGTTAAGCTATAAAGCACATAACAGGAAATATTTTAAAGAAAATACGAAGAAAATCGAACACGTAGTTTTCGAACTACACGTAGAAATGTCGACGAAAACATGACATTGTAAAACTCTGTTTTTGTGCCAAGATTTTTTCAGTTTCTTGCGTTGCAAGAGCGGTAATATGAATACCAACGAAATAAAAAGTATCTCGTTTTATAGACAGATCCTTTTTTAATATTTCCATAAGAAAACAAGGAAAATCAATTAAATATCTTACGAGTTATAGAAGAAAACGTTCCTAAAATTATAATTGTGATAAAGTCCAAGTCCTAAAACATAATTCAACATGAAATTTTTTTCAGTTCGCAGTTAAGCTATAAAGCACATAACAGGAAATATTTTAAAGAAAATACGAAGAAAATCGAACACGTAGTTTTCGAATTACACGTAGAAACGTGACGAAAACATGACATTGTAAAAGTCTGTTTTAGTGCCAAGCTTTTTTCAGTTTCTTGCGTTGCAGGAACGGGAATGTGACTACAAACGAAATAAAAAGTATCTCGTTTTATAGACAGATCACCTTTTAATATTTTCATAAGAAAACAAAGAAAATCAATTAAATATCTTACCAGCTATAGAAGAAAACGTTCATAAAAACACAATTAAGACAAAGTCTAAGTTCTAAAACATAATTCAAGATGAAATTTTTTCAGTTTGTAGTTAAGCTATAAAGCACATAACAGGAAATATTTTAAAGAAAATACGAAGAAAATCAAACCCGCAGTTTTTGAACTACACGCAGAAACGTCGACGAAAACATGACATTGTAAAACTCTGTTTTTGTGCCAAGATTTTTTCGGTTTCTTGCGTTGCAGGAACGGGAATATGAATACAAACCAAATAAAAAGTATCTCGTTTTATAGGGCAAGTAGTGCTTAACATTTTCGTATGAAAAAAAAAAACTAAGAAAATCAGTTGAATATCTCATGAGCTATGGAAGAAAACGTTCCTAAAAACATAATTACGATAAACTCTAATTGTAACTCTAGCAATAAGTTCTAAAACACACTTCAACATGAAAATTTTTCTGTCTGCAGTTAAGTCATAAAAGAACTTACCCATTCACCAATAAAAACAACGATTTTCCACGTTCCACGTCGCGCCTTTCCCTTCTTAACCCACTCTTTACCACTTTTATCTTTCCTTTGCCAAATTTCAATTTACGATTTTGAACCAATTATTAGTGCAAATTTGGAATTTTCTCGATGTAAATTATTCCTTTATGAAAAGATAACATTTCTTGGTAAAAAAAACTTTAAATGTTTAAAGTTATTAACAGCAATTGATGAAGAAACCACGTCTTTGGTAAACGAAGTCGTGAAGCGAGCACAATGTTTTTGTTGGTCGCGTCTCCGATGACAGCACAGGTATTTAGCCCACCGCGCCTAAAATTAGAAAATCTTCCAACTGCGAGGAGCGTCGCCGTCGCGCGACAACGTCGTAACATTATTTTCCGAATTTCCTAACCCTTTGAACACGAGTGCGCCGACTTGACTTCCTCCGTTCGCTTCGCCCGCGCCGGAAAACGAAAGTTAAGACGCGATAAAATTGTCGCGCGAACGATCCGTCGCCGTCGGTAGAGGTGGCCGGGATGAAATTCAATCCGCGCCTCGCAGCTTTCGAAAGCGTTTAAGATAATTGCGCTCGCTTCCCGTTGCGCAACGGCGTCGTAAAGTATCGTGATTAATCGGGCATTACGTCGATAATTGCTTCATTTTTCCGAGCGGCGTTCGACGCGTCCGGAACGCCATAAAACACCCCGAAGTGCTTAATTATGCGCGCGTCCCGCGCCGCAAGTTCTTCTCAACGTCTCGGCGGCTCATTAACCGGCCGCGCCGCGATAAGGATTTAACTCGGTTATGGGCGCGTAATTCGAATTAATTGTCGTCGATCTCGAGCGCGTCGAACGCGTCGAACACGTTTTCGGCGCGTCGCCGGCAATCGAAGAAATCGGCGTCCCTCGTTGCGCCACCCCTCGGGACGGCGCGCACGACGCATCCCCCTCGCGCGTCGCCGCGTCCCTTAATTAAATTTTACGGGCCGAGCTCAGACGCATAACTTACGCGCGCCGGGCGCGACAGATTTATCGAAATATTATTTAGCCGGCGCGCCCGGGGGTTGTGGCGTGGGCGCCTTTCTTCTCGCCGGAAGAATGGACACTTAGCGGCGGCTAACGATGGCCGACGGTAAAAATAGACGGGCGCAGACGGACGGCGCCTATTCATAGCGGGCGCGCGCTCGTTCGGCGGGCCAGGAAGTCTCGCGAAATTCCCGCGCCGCGAGACAATCGCGATGGCGGCGCGACGGCGCTGAGCGCGGCGCGCGTGCGCGTCGGAGACGGCTGTGAGCGTAATCGGCGCATGATCCAGTTCGCGCGTACGTGACGAAAGTCGCGCGCGTCGCCGGCGCGATTATGCAATTCGCGCGTCGGCACACATATTCGCGAACGATTCGATATTCGCGGGGCACGCGCGCGCGCGCCGGGAGCAACGACCACGCCGCGCGAATTTCAATGTCATTATCGCTCGCACCTCCGGCAATAGATAACGCCGGTCGACGTGATCGCGCGATTTCTCTTTCCTCTCGACCGAATGTTTATCGATGCACGAAGTGTCGAGATGCTCATGCGGAATGTGACATAGCTAACTTGCGTGTAACATTCGCCTGCGCATTAACCGATGAGCGTTTTATCGTTCGCGTTTGTCGTGTTTCTGCAATTGATGCATAATTGTCAGGCGCTGCACACTTTGGGTCGTCTAGCCAAGTCTGGCCTGACTCGGAGATGTCAACTTATTTTCGGGTCCCAGAAAATACTACCTTAATCTGAAGATCGCGCATTATTATGCGCGACTGTGAAGCCGGGACTGAATAAATTATAAGCGATGGCAATTTCAGCGTTCAATATTTCGAAAAGTTGCAGTACGATCTGCGATAAATTTAGTATGTGCGTAATCAGAATTGAGTTTCCAAGCGAGTCGCGTTATTAAATTTTGCATTAAATAAATAGAAGATCGTCTTAACCAAGGTATTGACAAACAAATTAATTTATTC
>JARRAA010004545.1:0-44281 GCA_030557295.1 Ecitodaemon sp. MM-2014
ATTCACCAAAATCACAAAACCGGAAAACCGGATGTGAACAGTCAACCCCTTAAGAATTGACCGTTTCTCATATTTTTCGTCAAATACACAATAAAGGTAAATAAATTCGTTAAAAAAGGTAAAATGGGAAAACCGGACGTCGGCGCGTCGTGTATATTAATAATTTGTGAACATGGTATGTCTCATTAAATAAAATTTTAATCACCGCTCATAAAAATCATTCCGGGTCCTTCTGGCAAGAGTCGGTCTCGGCGGCGGCAGCTGGGAATCACGTCGACACCTCACGGCGCGTTACTTGTAATTTTTTTTAATTAAAAAGAAAACGCGCGCGAATATTTGCACGTCCGCGTCGAGGGAGTTTACGATCGGGCGTGCGCGGGCGGCGGGGGCGGGCGGCGACTTATGGCGGCGGGCGCGACGTCGAGCATGCTAATTAAAAATGAAAATTTGTAATAGAGTGGCGGAAAGCTGGAAGTGGCACGCTCGAGGACAGGTACGTAAGGCAGGGCGCGCGCGGAACGGCCTTTCCGGGTCGGAGGCGGCGGCGCGAGTCGCGCATAAAAACGCCGGGAAAAACGCGGCGCGTTCTCGCCGCCATGTAAATGACCCTCAACACCTCATTTCCGGTGGTAATTTCGCGCGGACTTCGCAAAGACCTTTACGCATTCGTCGCGACGTTTGCGCCCATTCCGGAAGTGGCGCGAGATTGGGGCCGGTGATGGACATGCAACACGTGGCGCCGTAAGTAACGCATTCTTTTCCGTCGGAAAATTACTCGGCGACATAAAAACGCCCCCACATAAAAATAAACAAATAAGAGTTGCACTTCCGACTTTCCGGTTTGCTCGTGCACTTACGCTTCTACCATTTTTAAACATTCCAAATCGGCTTCCGTGAAAATCCGATAGATTTTTGCGATTTTCTACCGGAAACTTCCGGTAAAAGATCAAACCGCTTGTTTGGATCATTCGGGGAGCATTCCGATTGCCCATTTTCGAGCATCACCTCGCACCGCACTAAACGACCATCGCCCCCACGCTCGTAAGTCGTAAGCCGTCCGGTTGTGTTCGACGCGCCCGGCGCCTCCACCGCACCGGGTCGCCTAATGGCCGAGCGCCGTAAAAACGTGCGTTCGCTCCTCGTAAAAATAAAGCGAAATTAATGTGCTGTGTATTATTAATATAACTGCTTATTGCCGCTTTCATTTCGGCCGCCGTCGACCGCCCCCGGCCATAACCGGAAATATCAAAACGGACGCATTTCGCGATCAAATATCAATCCTTTTCGATCCCCATGCCGACGAAAAATAATAAACAAGTTGCTCTACCGTATCGGTGGCATTTACTTGCGTACCTTCCGGTTTTCCGGTTGGCGTTAGCTTTCGACTGGGATAATCATAAATTCCGAAAACAATGTTTTGCGTGTTGTCGCTGCGAGTCTCGTTGCAAATTTATGGAGAGAGATTTATGCGCGCGTTCGCCCGCCCGCCGCCTCCGGCAAGGAGAAGTCGTATTGATTTGTGCATGCGTGGAATCATCAAAATGCAATACGCTTTTGTAATAAATGCATACCCATTGCTCACATTCTTCTTACTCAGCGTGTTTTTGCCAGATATGTCGTACACAATACTTCCGGTTTGCCGAGAAGTACATTTTATATTCGACTTCGACGTCAAATATTCTCGCGATGCAAGTTTCTGATATTTTTCTCTCGAAGTCAGACCAAATCCAATCCACTTCCGGTTTTCCGATCCCTCATTTTTTCGGCGAAATCATGAAGTAATCTCGGGAATGAACTTCCAAATACTTTTTCTATTAAATTAAGGGCAATTTCAATCGACTTCCGGTTATCCCGGTCTCACTGATATAAATGGAAATTAATCCGTGGATCCAATTTAACTCCTTCTAAGTAAGATCAACTGAAAACTTCATTTCTGCACTGTTGACATTTTCGTCCTTCGTCCTGCGTCCTTCGGCGTTTACGCTTTTCCGCCGCCGGCCTTTTTGCGCTAACTCGCCGCGTGTGTTTATCTCCGCGCGGACGGTTTGCGGTGGCGGCGCAGTCCTCGATGCGTATCGATTTTCAGCGCCTGTCGGCGCCCGACGCCGCCGCCGGCCGCAAGACGGTGAAGAGCCGGGCGCGTGTCAATCGAATAAAACAACGTATTTTCCCCGGCCATAAGTAAACACGAGCGTCGGGCAATAATAAATTTTATTTCAGCGCGAAATAAAACGAACGCGCCGCAATACGACCGTCGCCGGGGGCGGCAAGCAATGTGAGCGATGACAACCGTGCGAAAAGCGCTTAGAACCGCGAACTACACTTGTAGAAAAAATAATGTGATTGTAAACCAAAGAAAGCAGTGGGACCAAAACAATCAATTACTAATATAAACATTAACTGAAATTTACTAATTGTAAGTACAATTATTTGATGGTCGTGGGTCTATAAAGACAATTGTGGTTAGAATTTTTGAAATCCGTCCATTACTTCTCAAGATATTCGAGCTTAAAGTTCCGCGCGTCACGCCCACTAGACACACTGCGCATGCGCGTTTAACTTAACTTCGCACTCTGAACTTTATTCCTGAATCATTACTAAACTATTTGAGCGAATAAAAAAATTCCAACGAATCATGAATCTATATTTTTCGGAAATGTTTTCTATATTTCTTTTAAATATAAGTAAAAATTGTTTGAGTGCCACTGGTGCGCAGTAAAATGTGTGTGTAGTATGCAGAGTAAACATCCATGACACAATAAACCAGGAGGAAATGTTGATCATTGTACAATTCACACACGGTGCACATAAAATCCGCAAACCGAAGAGCGATCCTGCAAGGACTACAAACAGGACGAACTACACCCGCACAGTTATCCTGAAAGCGCGCGGAATCGTTATCATCTTTATTTACGATCAACAAAATCCACGTGCAAATATCCACACGCAGAACACGTTGTGAAAAAACGCTTACAGGTGCACTTCCGGTTTCCCGGTTACGCAAATATCACCGGTATTATGTATAATCATCTAATTTATGCCCACCTAGGCAGACTAATGTATTTCTCAATTGTATTTCGCCGCTCTAAACGCACTTCCGGTTTTCCGGTATACGGAAAAAGGCCCAAAAAATAACAAATCATAAAAGTAATCTCAAGATTGGCTCCGCGCTCGATTTTCCTCTCCCCCGATTTGTTCTCATCTCAATTTTTCAATTCCTTATCAAATTTCGTCGACCTTGTTGCGCCGCCGCCGCCGCCGCCGCCGCCGCGCGGGGCACAGTCCGTTTAACACTTTATAGATAGTGACGTGCATTATGTGCGCGGCGCGCGCCATGCTAAAATAATAAAAAAGCAAGCACTCGACTTTGTTCGCATTAGAGGGCCGGGGGCGGCAAGGCCGCGTCGGATTTTATTGCGGCTGCTCCGAAATCCGCGCACGTATTGGAAGTAAATAGGCAATCCGAGAGTGGCGGCGGGCGCACGTGCACACCTACGCAGCCCCCGCGGAAAACCTCTTAAACTACAATTCCGTCCAGAGGGCGCGCGCTGGGGGCGCGGGCCAGCGCTCGACAAACAGCGCGTTATTGTTCGTCTGGGGGGTTTTGTTTCTTCTCGTTTCACTTCGCAAACTTTAAAATATCATATCTTACGAGCCGCGCGAGGTTTACACTTTGCTTCCGGTTTGTCAAAACTTCGAATTTTCATCTAAAAACATCCCCAAACTTATGTTTGCTAAGATTTGTGCCAAAGCCCAAATTCCGGTTTATCGAAAATTTTAATTTCGGTGCAGGAACATCCCCAGACATTTTTTCGCTAATATTTGGACCAAAATCAACGTGAATTGTTGGCTACCATGGTGACTTCCGGTTTTCGAATTTCTACGTATTCCTACATATCTCGGTTCCGGATTAATTTTTAACTCACCGAATTTGATTTATTCGCCTAAACATCGTGATTTATCACGCGGAACATGACTTTTCCGGGTTTTGTCAGGGACAGCGACGGGAGTAAACTATAAAAAAATCCCGACCAGCACGCGAACGCAATAAGATGTTTAGCGACGTGGCGCGATTTCCAACTCCACCTCGCCGGCTGTCAGGTTTATAGATTATGCAAACAAATAGGGGCGCATCGAATGAATATTTTATGCGCGGACTGAGAGCGTCCCTTCGATAAATACCTCAGTCGAGATTTCCATTCCGCCCGGCGCCGAAGATCAAAAGCTCATCTGCGGTCGTCGCTTTTCCGTTTTCCGATACGTGCCTCTCTTGTTTCGTCCCCGAAGAGATCATGAGTCGTCGTGTGCAAGTTTTATTCGGGGATGGTTGCAACGGAGGGCTACAGTTTCCAGCTTCGATTTGTGGTGTGAAAGAGCCGCGTGGAATAAATATTTGAGAGCGTCGTGTGGAAGAATTAAGAGATTCGGGGTGTTTTTAGGTTAGGGGTGGTTTTTTCAGGGTGCGCTAGTTAAATGAAAAATAGTCCTGAAAATCAAAGATCCTATTTAAAGGGGATTGCGGTTTAAATTTTTCAAACCCGTCCATTAGTTTACGAGATATTTGAGTTCAAAGTTTCGCGCGCCACGCCCACCTTGTTAGTGCGCATGCGCGTCATACTTATTAAACCCACTCAACTTTTAAACCTGAATAACTCCTATACCATTCGAGGTATTTTAAAATTTCCAACGAATTAATCATCGATAAATTCAAAAGATTTTAATTATAAAATGCGGTTGTATGTGTGGCTTGTGGGGGCGGTTGTTTTCAAAGGCAGCGTCGACTGGATACAGGAATACGTGGGCGCTGTAATTGTACAATGATTTAATGCCGCGCGCATTATGCCAGCATCAATAACTAATACATAACGTCGGGGGCGACTGCGATTGGGGGCTGCAGTTTGCACTGTTTTAATGACGGCCGCATACTGCAGCAGCTTGCCCGAGCGGGGCGCTATTAGTCCATTATGTAATCGTCTATAACTCATATTCGATTAGCTCGCTCAGGGTCAACTCAGGGGTGTCATTTGCACATGTGTCATTTGGGTTGCATAACCAATAACACGAAACATAACCACATTCGACAACTCCACCACTTCAGCCACAATTATTTATGCAAAAATATGTTCGGCATTTATTCCGGTTGTACCTGAAGGGCGCTTGTCGGGGCGGGGCGGGTAGCCGGGGGCGGCAGAAGCGGAGGCGGTATTTCTTGCAACTAATACGCCGGTTCGTTTAATTTCAGTTATTAGAGACGTTCCCGAGGCCGCGAATTCAATTTATCGTCGCTAGATGTCGCAGCCGCCCCCGGGAGCGACACGCCGTCTACAACGATTGACGTTCTGCGGTAATTTCGGCGCGGCGCCCGTGTCCCTGACGGTAAATGAAGCGGAACGCGCGCGCCCGCCGACGGTTTTATTAAACCGTGCGAAGCCGCCGCCCGCCCGCCCGCCGCCAACGCCCCGGAAAATGCATAAAGCGGAACAATTTTCTTCGCTCCTCGCACCTTATATGGTCGAAACTATAATCGCGCGCTCGGCGCGGATCTGCGCCGCGCGCCGGGCGGCGGCGAAATTGCGGGAAATTTCGGCGGGAAAACATCGAAAGGAAAGTGTCGGGAAAGCGAACGCGCGCGAATACACGAACGCTCCCACACACTGCGGGAATTGCACTCTGGGGCGCTTTTAGAAAAACGATGCGTGGAGAGTTCCCCGACCTTAAACATTCTGCCAAGAATTTTCCGAATTTTCGGCGGAAAATTATTAAAGTGCATTCGATACACGCCGCGTGCTTTCCCGTCGTACGCGTCTCATTGTTTCCGATCATATTTCACGCTTGGCTAACGAAGCAATCGGTCGATTGGTGCAAATCGCGTTCGCGCGCCTCGCCAACAGATGGCGCCATTTGCCGCCGGCCATGTTTAAAATCGGCGTGTTCGATATTGCGCCGCGGCCAAGATCGCCGGCTGCAGGTGCGCAGCGGGGAAAAAGCGTTATCTCACCGCCGGGAATCGAAATAAGGGTCGGCGGCGGCGGTTAGAGGCGGTCAGAGCTTTGCGGGCTGTCGGGCGGCCGAGACGCGTGTAACGCCGCGTCCCGCCGGGAACAACAACTCGGGGGAAACATGGAAACCAATTACGCGCCGGTCGCGGTTGAAAAACACCCGCATAAATACATGTCCAGGCTGATAGACCGCCGCCGCCCCCGAACCGTCTCCGACCGCCACCGCCTATAACGCGCCGTTATTGACTTGGAAACAAAGAATCCGCCCGAAGCCATCGTTGTAAACTTTTATGTCGGGGCAATTTAAGTAAAAGGCCAGCGACTTCCGGCTTTCCGTTTTTTCGAAAACACGAAATTCCCGAGGACCTACGGTTTCCCGGTTTCGCAAAAATTGCTGCGAACAGCCCGAAATAATTATTTAATAAGCGCGGGTATATTTCGAGGGTGAAAATGATAAGGATTATGGGGGTGGGAGCCCTTAAACGCGTCCGAAATATATGCGACCTTGTTTAGAGGTCACCGGGTTTAATTGCCTTGCGAGTCGGAATAACACTCGGCCATTCATTAGATAACAAATCATGTTAACACCGTTTGGGCCGCCTCCGCCGCCTCCGCGGCCGCCGCCACATGTTTATTCATGGGCGCGTGTCGCGCCTTATGCCGCTGACGGTTATTCGCTCATTCATTGCGGCATTTGCATTAAAACACGCGTCCGGTTATCATAACACGCGCCGCCGCTCACGGATCGCCAATAGATTATTAACATTATCGATTGCGTTTGAACACCCCGGGACTTAATTTCCCTCGATCTTGTCGCGCGCCGCATTCGGCGGATGCGCCGGGCGTGCACTTGCCACTTGCATGCGTGGCAAGACGCAATCTGCATCTCGGCACATTGTGGCGGAGACGTGACGCTTGATTAATTTAAAATTAACGCTCGCCGCCTCCGGTTTTGACGGTAATGATGATTGGTAATTAATGCTTTGCGCGCATCCCGGAAACGCTGATGTGTCGCACGCGTCGCAAGCTTTCGCCGCGCCGATTCGGTTCGGCGAAATACGCGCATTTTCGATCGCCCAGAATCCCATAAGTATTCCGGACGTGCAACCCGGAAAGCCGTCCGTAAAAAGGACAAAGTTATTGGGCTGGAATAATCTGATAAGATTTGTGCGATCTGGACCGATAACATACTACGCATTACATAAAAGTCAAATAAAATAAAACAAAATATATACACGTACAAATTTTATTACCTTTTCCGGTTTTCCGGTTTCGTCATTCAAGCAAATTTCTTGCCTAAAATGCAATATAGTTTATTTTCCTTTGAAAATTCTATGAAATCTCATATAAAACAACCGACTTCCGGTTTTCAGATTTTGTAATAACGCCTTTCATTTTCCACACTCCATAAATTATTATAACTAATAAAAATAATTTCGGAAAACATGTTCTTTTGTTCCAAAATTAAATTCCTCGATATACCCTCCAAATGTTCGCATTTTCCGGGTCCCTGTATACTCATGAAATGGTGAAACAGGCTCAACTCAAAGTATCTGAAAGACATAAAGCTGTCGCAGGCAAGTTTCCACGTGTCGCGCCGTCAAAAGAGATAATATTGCGACGAGTGACCGCTGTCCGGGGAGTTTTAAGACGCGCGCAAGTCGACATTGTCACGTAGGCGCGGCGAAGGCGCCGGGCGCTGATAAAAGCGGAAAGGCGTGAAAAGCGGCCCGGCGAAATAAAACCGCCTCAAACTTTCGCGACTAATTTATTGCCAATTTCGGGGCCGCGCGCTCGTAAAAACTTTCCGGATGCTGAGGAATCCTCCGGGTGCGATTCGTAGATGAAATAAGGGACAATTTTGAATGATATTTAATAAGTTACGCGCAATTTCCACTCTTATATTTAATTCCAACTAAAACCGACCAAACACGGAAGCGCTGGCGCACTTCCCATTTTAACGATTTCCAATGAAGTGGCCAGAAATTTCCACTATTATATTTAATTCCGACAAAATCCGAGCATTTCGGCAACCACTTCCGGTATTCCGGTTTTCCCATTTTCGCTTTATACGATTTGTCCGTGATATTTATCGCTGGGCGCTGAAAGATATTAGTTTTAAAAGCGATATACTTTGATATAATGCCACTTCCGGCATGGAGTTTTGCGCTAAGCGCGGCTATTTGCGCTCGTCGACGTTTGCGGTTAAACTAAACAAATCCCGAGCTCAAATATTATTGCGTTCCACGTAACAAACATCGGAACGCAACGATAAGCCGCCGTTGTATCGCGTTTCGAAGGCGGCTTATCGCGAATCACGTATCGGGCTTCCATTTCCCGACGGCGGCGCCGCGTCTGCTGCACGTGCGCATAACACGAAACAATCTGGTTACAACGTATCTTCCTGTCGCTCGGAGACCGGCGCAATTAAATAGGTTTCATTAAATCTCCGAAAATTGTGACGCGAAGGCGCCGGGCAACGTGGCGTCAGGCCTATCTCGAATGTTTAATTTCGGGCAGATTTTCGCGCAATTTGAACGCGATTTATAGGCGCGCGGGCGGCGGCGGCGGCGGCGGGAAATCTCCCACAACACATTGCGATAATTTAACAGCCTCAAGATGCATGGCGCAACGACGCGGCAACGTTTTAACCGCTCGCCGTGACGCACATTTATCATGGCCGCCGCCGCGCTTATTCCCGCCGCTGCAATCCGCAAAGGATAAATCCCGTTTTACCTTTTTGCCGCCCCCGGCAGCCCACCCGTGCCCTAAACACTAGTTTTGACAATATAAAAATAAAACAGCAACCTTTCCTCGCTATTCGTGCAAACCGAAAAACCGGAAGTTGAAAGGAAAATGATCTACAACGTCCTGAAACAAGTAAATGTCAATAAGAAAATATTTTCCTTCAAAAAATGAAAAATGCGTCATTTTCCACAAACCGGAAGTCGAAAAAAAAATGATGTGCACCGTAAATATCAAAACCAGGCAATTCACACACACCGGAAAACCGGAAGAGAGTTACAAAATGTCGAGAAATTAGTCTAAATCAATTAGTACCTAATGGATTATGTTTAGAACATTGACCTCCGTGAAGATTTTGAAGAAAAGGAGAAAATTCTATGGGAAAATTAGCCGAAGCAAATTTTCCAAACAAACCTTTTGAAAAGGAGCGCTCCAAGCATCACACATATCCAATATCAATATTTAGATACCTCTATGTTTACCATAACAATAGATTACACGCGAACGCGGGTCGACGCCGGGAAAACCCGGCGGAAAAGCGCGAAAAGCGCCGTCGCTATCGGCCGCATCGAATTTACATCTCCCACTCAGGCGGCACTAGAGGCGAGGCGAGTGTGTTGTTATTTCTTTGCGATTTTCCGCACTCCACGCGCCCCAACGACACCGACACCAACAACGCACACACACACCTCCTCGCATCCACCCACGCGCGGAGAGTGCGACCGGAAAGAGCGCCGGCCCTTTATTGCCGTAAAGCTTTCCCAAATGCTCCCGAAATTATTCATCGGGCGCGTTTTAAAGCGCCCAACACTTCGACAAACGATATAAACAACCTCCGACGCCGGCCGAAACAGACACACAATGGAACTAAAACCGGAAAAGCGGAAGCGCTCCGAAAACGCACTAAAAACTGATGATAAGTGTTAATTTTTATTCGAAAACATCGCAGAAAATCAGAGGTGTTCCTGGAATTGTCCCCGACAGAATCAAATGCAATTACACAATCAATTAAACCTCGTGCCCTGATTATCCCTGCGCTTATTAACGCGCAGGTCTTACATCAACATGCAGCGGCGGTAATTAATGCTGTGAGTAATTAAGTTACACCGGCGGTGCGTCTCGACGCTGGCGCATTATTGCCGCTCGAGGTGCATTCATATCTCCCGGAGACAACGATCTGATTCTATACGAACTCGTCGCGCATCGCGCGGCTTAATTAAACCTAATACGCTGCGTCGAAAGTGCCGCCCCCGCATCGGCGACATAACAAGATTGCGATCCGTATTGATTTCGCATGCAACAGAGCTCAATCATCGAGGGGGTCATTCCAACTCTCACAGCGCAAAAGCACGCATTCTAATAAAAACAGGAAAACCGGAAGTGGAGCTTGGATATGGCAATTTTCAGGAAAATCCAGTTGTGTGAATTAAATTGTTTGCGAATGATTTTTTGTTTAGAAGCATATTATGATTAGTGTTACGTTAATATTGAAATCTTAAATCATACGAAAAATGTATGGATTACTATGCAGTCCGTCCAGTGTGTTGATCTACACGCAGTCCGCGCTGACGTCATACCCACCGTACGCAACATAACTCGATTAAGTATAGAAAGTGTGTTGATCTACACGCAGTCCGCGCTGACGTCACACACACCGTACGCAACATAACTCGATTAAGTACAGAAAGTGTGTTGATCTACACGCAGTCCGCGCCGATGTCATTCAGCATGAATGAAGCGCACGAGTGGATATTTTCTTTAAAAGAATTGGAACAAGAACAAGTTTTAAAGGTTTAGATTGGATTTAAAGTGCAAAATCTTGAAAACCCACAACCCGGAAAACCGGACGTAAAAGTATTTTGCGGGAGAATGTAGCGCGCAAAGTTTTTATCGTAAATTGTTAAGCGTTCACGCCGAAACGCATTTTTTGCTAAATACTTCGGCTTCGAAGGCCCCAGCTTAATTTTTGCTTCATAATCACGGCGTAATTCCGTTCGCGCGCGACGTCACGCCCGAAATTACGTACTTAGAAGTTCTGGAATAATTTATTACGGCGCGAATTCCTGTTCGAATACGCCGCGAGCATATTGCAGATAAAAGTTGCGAGCGTCGCCCCCGCAACGCCGCCGTCGCTAATACCTTCGTTCCGGCGGCGTGTTCGCCACCCCCTCGCTCCCGCCGGCGTCCGTCCCTTGTCTGCACCCGCACGCATCCGGGCGGTCGTGATCGTCGCCGTATATTTAAATTATATGCGTAATTAATTAGTTGGGCGCAAAGTTTTCTACGTGCCGGTCGAGGGACGGGACGTCCGGGGGGGGATGATAGGCATTCGTGCACGTATCGGCCGCGGGCGCGCGGGTCATGCCGCAATCATTATCGTTATGTAAGGGGTAGTTTGATCATGATTAAACCGCGCATTTCGGAGAACCGGAAAGCCGGAAGTGCACATAAACCCGTCCGCCGTCTATATTTTTCGGGTTGATTGGGCTTCAAATTAAAAATTACAGCGTCGCCAAGTGTGTTTGCAAAGAGGCGCATTACTTCCGGTTTTCTGGAGTGTCAAATTTTCGAGCATCTTCACAAAGATAATTTTATCATCGAATAGCATGAAATTTCCAGTGATGGGTGTAAGGTTTAAGACGACTTCCGGTTTTCCGGTTTCTCAAGTTTTAGTGTTTTTACGACCGAATTACGTTAATATGAAGTAAGTCGATACCCCAGTGATTTGGCCAAGTTATATGACGACTTCCGGTTTTCCGCTTTCCGTCGCTTGAAATAATAATTTTATTGGCAGTGAAAAGACGCGTTGATGGAGCGTAAAAGGTAAAAAAAGCGTCGGGAATACATTTATAAGGTGCGCCGCTTATTGGGGAGATGAGCGTTGGGAGTGGAAACCCTTTAGGGAGCGGATGAAACCCTAAAGGCGCTCGGCCTGCGACGTCTGTTAACCCCGAGCATTTTCCGCACTTTCTGCCGAGCGCGCGCGCGCCTCGTGAAAAATCTTATCTATATTGGCGCGCCAGCCGCGCGTTATCTGTCCGCACGGGGGCGGCAGGCAAAACCCACGAACGGAATTGCGCCGCGCTGATGAAACCTATATTCATGCGGGCGACAGTCGAACCGCCACGGCCGCGCGCGCGTTTTTCTCCCGCCCAGCAACAGGACGGGGTCGTCGAGGTGGGTGCGAGGTGGCCTTGTGTCTACGCCACCCCGAATATGCGTCCCTCGAAATTACACGTATTATATCAACCGAAAGCCGCCGCCGCCGCACCGAAAATACCAATTTTCCGCGCGGCGTTTATCCGCCCCCGGGCGCCGAACCTGCGAGAGCCCCTAATTTTTGATTTCGCTCGCGCCTCGACTCCTTTCACATTTTCTAAAGGTTTAATTTAATTTCTGGATTTGCGCCGCGCGCCTAATTTGCCTAAAACGCCGCGCCGCCCCAAACCGTCCCGAAACAATATTTTCCGTGGCGGCGACAAAAAAAATAATACTTTCGTTAATTAAACGTATTCACAAACGCTCAGGATGTGCGTGCCATAATTCTCGACCGGCTTCGAAATTGAATAGTCGCGCGGAGCAGGCCGGAAACATTTACGACGCATTTGCAACACGTACGCACGCCTGCCACTAATATGTATAATGCGCGTTATTGTTATGTTATTGCATCCGCGTCGACGCTAATTCCGACGACGTGATGCGCGATTGCGGACTGGGGGCGTTGGTTGCCACCATTGCCGACATTATCGTTAACGACGACCTAATACCTGCCACACGCTGTGTGTGTCATAATATCTGACAATTAGTTTAGATATCTCTCCATTTTCGCGCAGCGCGCCATTAAATTGTTCCGAAACTGTTTAAAACTAGCGCGAACTAAATATTAATCACGACGTGACGTCGTGCAAAGCATTCGGTGATCGCCACGCGGTCCGCGCTGACGTCACACACCGCATGTAACATAACCCGAGCACGTATAGTTAGCGTGATGATCTGCACGCAGTCAGCGCTGACGTCAATCGTCGTCAGGGTACATATGATCCGTGAGGTGATCTCCACGCAGTCAGTCCACAGTGTATAAAGCACCCGAGTGGATTTTTATGAACCCGAGTCTGCTTAACACTCTAATTAATATCTCGGCGTTAATTAAAGTAGTAAGTTTACGCCAATTAGTTTGTGAAGGGGCGAACCCTCGACTCCGACGGTAAGTAAGTAACGCAAAGAAACCGCACGGTCAAGGTTTAGGATTCGTTCGTCTTCCAGACTTAATTAGCGAAACTAGCGCGTCGAATCACCGTCAGAAGTTTTAAAGCGTCAACTTGTTACGTAATTAGGCACTTTAATAAATGAGGAATTTCTTGGCGAAATTATGTTCTCTCTTTGGCCAAAGTTTTGTTATAAATTATTTCGTAATAAAACTTGTCGATTAGAATTTTAATGAAATCAAGACGGGCGGAGACATTAAGGCCTCGCGTAATTGCCATCCAGGGCCAGCACCTGGGTGAAGCGAGAGAGGAGAAGCTCATCAATACGGCGGGGCATAGTTTCCACCCTGAGAGACAGTAATAACAGGTAATAACAAAAGTTAAGTTGAGTTTCTAAGCGCGGCGCGCGGAAAGTTCGACCGTTTTGTAAGTTTCAAATTGGCGATTAATCAGCGAATATGTCACAGCGGAAATTACTCCTGAACGTATTAAGTTTCGAGCGATAAATCAATGCCGTTATAAAACAATAAAACTGCAACGCTCCTGCGCCTCGGAGAAAATTCGGGATTTTCCGGCCGCGAGGTCGCGTGGTTTTGCGGTGTTCACGCTTGTTGGACATGCCCTCGCGCGCGGGAAGTGATCTCGAGACGATTGCGGTCCGTCTGCCGGAGGTACATTTGTCTTGAATCCGGCGACGGCGGCGGTGATAAGGTCGGGACGGCGGAATCAAACAAGAAGTTATTGCCGGTCCGATCCTCGCCCGCTGATCGTCCGCGCGGCTCTTCTATTGTGCGCCCGCGGCGCGGGGCATCCTTGCGCGCATTCCGATTCCTGCCGCCTCGTCAAGTCCCCAGAGGTGCGCCGGCCTGGACGTGCCGCGCCGGAGGTGAACGCGCCGCGCGCACGTTCGTGAATAATTCATTACGCGCGCCATCTCCGGTGCAGTTAATGGCATTGGACTCGGTCACGTGTGGATCTATCAATTAGGGCCTGTATCAGTGCGCTTCTCGAGGTTAATGTAGCTCGAACGCATGCGGTTCGATTTGTTCGTTTTTTCCGCATCGAAAATGATCGATACGCGGTCCGCGTACGGGGACTATGACGTCACAGCAATAGACCTGTACGCAGTCGGTCCAGACGACCCATGCCATATAAAATGCAAAGCGACGACGTCGTCACACCAGGAAGTTTACGCAGTCAGTCCATTCCCAACGTGCGACATAAATATTCTTCGACGTGTACGCAGTCGGTGCGGGAGCGCTGCTTGTTAAATTAAAGGAAGACAAATTGAAGGGGGAAAAAATGCAAAAATTGAAAAATGCAAAATATCCGTTTATTGAAACGCGCCGCATAGAAAAACAGTAAAACGCGTGCGCCGCCCGCCGCCCCTCCACTTGAAAGATATTGAAATCGAGCCAAAAAATTTATATCGACACTAAAAGGCGGCGGCGTGTTGCGTACGAGTACAAAATATGCGCACGGATCGATATAGGCGCACACCTGCACCTCTTCACATGCGAGCGCGCCGAGATGTCAGCGAATAAAAGGGGCAACGGAACCCGCCGCCGGCCCGGAAATGCGGACGCGCAAGATGGGCACGAACGTCGCGAGTGTATATAATTACGTTTGCCAACAAAGCAGAACGGCCCGATATGAATATCAAAGATCGGATAAGGTAATATCGGATGAAACGCGTGCGGTTGCATCACCCCCCCTGCAAGAGTTATGCCCCTGATATAAATTTCATTTTAGTGTTTCCACCGCGTTTTACTCTTTTTAATTCAATATAGACGTCGGGGGCGGGCGTAAAATTTATATTACTTTATAAAATTATATTCGATATAAAAAATTACAGTTAGAGCTTAAGCCATTTGTGCGAGGGGTTTGCTCTCTGCCGCCCCCTAGGTAGAAGCGCTGAAGGTGCATTTAGGGGTAGATTGATATTTTAGAAAAATCTAAATATCGAAGCACGTCAGACTACGGCGAGAAAGAATTTTATATTTCCATTTGCGATGCTTGCCGGGGGCGGCGCTGCGCAAGCACTTCACGATGCCGCCGTCCAGAGCGGCGGCGTCAGCAAAAGTTTTCGCGCGATACGCCCGGTTATAACATCTGCAGCCATCTCCTCGAGCCGAGCTTTTCATCTGAATACCGTTTGTTGAAATAAAAAGCACCCTTAACCTAGTTTCCACCCTAAAAAATCAATTTGTTAAAATCTTCCGCCAAATGCAAACGCAGAACGACCGTGACTGGATTTGTATGCAGTCGGCTCTGACGTCATGCACCGCATGTAAAATACCCGTGTGCGGGGCAAGCACAAAACCAATTCGGTTTGGAATCAAAAGATGAGCGAAACGAAAATGCGGAATTAATTTCTATATTTTCAATTTCCGCGTTTCCGGCCTAAGCGCCTTATCTAACTTCCCAGCCGCCGTTTGCGGAAATCAGCAACTTCGGCAACGCGGGTAATCAATTTTTAAATTAGCCTGCGGCGTGGCCGTTCAAGGATCGCGGAGATTTATCAGCGCGAAATCCTGCGATCCGCCGGGTTTTGTTCCTCGCCGCCGCCGCCGCCGCCGTCGCCGCCACCTCGCTGCGACGATTACCCGGGTAATGAAAGAAGCTTTAAAAATCATTATCGCGGATTCGGAAGATCTATCCTCGCGCGCGGCTTGTCCGCACCCTCGAGCGAGTCTTTCATTTTGTTTTCTGCCCGCCGCTAATGGAATAAGACGTCGGGGGCGGCGATGAGTCGTCGATTTAACCGTCCCGTCGCGGTAATTTACATTACGCGATCCTTTAATGCGCACCTGATTATCCGAAGGGGCGCGCGTATTTTCCACCCCGCGGAAAATGCTCGCTTCCAGCACGCGCATGCGCACTAGACGAATGCAATCACACTTAAAGCAATTAAGTGTACGGGCATTAAGTGGATCTCTGGAAGTGGAGGTAAATTGTGAAATTAATTTCTAACCGAATTACGCCGTTCCGGGACGCGGCAAAAGCGACTTCCGGTTTGCAATCCGGAAGTAAACGCGTTGCAAATTATACAGGCCCGGCCTAGAAACACTTTAAATATTTACGCGCATCAATTTGAGCGAAAAACGACAAACCGGAAAGCCGGAAGTCGACGTTAAAATAGCGGTGAAATGTTTAAATTTTGACGCGCGGCTAGAATGCGTTATCGCGGTGGTGGGGAAGGTAGTAAAATGTTATCGGCGGCGGCGTGGACCGCCCACTGGAACAAGATGGTAATTGACGGTGAACGACGGCGCGTTTTAATTGCGAAACTATAACCGTTTAAAGTCGGAGAGTGTGCGCGCAATGACCGCGGGCGCGATTTCCGCTCTGCCGCCGCCGCCGCCGCCGCATTGCAGTGGCTCGCGTCGTCGCCGTTCATGCTCCATTCGGCGCTATTCAACGGCGGCCGTAACTCGCGGACGCTGCACAACCTCATCATTCGCCGCTCCGCAGGATGGCTGTCGCCCGAAGTCAACAAACGCTCTTGTTACGCTGGCCGCAGGCGCAGCTGTTTTCTGATGCGGAAACAAACAAGCGATGCCCGCCGAACAAATACTAATCTACAAACAAACTCCCCGACCCCGTCGGCGCAACAACAAGTTTTCATTTCGGTTAATTGACATTTAATTAATTTCGCAAATTAGAGCAGCGCCAGGTGATTAACGTCCATTGACAAGAGTAATTAGCTTAGCACATGGTTAATAGTAGCAGAGAAAAATTGAAATGAGGAGTGAGGCCGACTACGACATGCATCATGCAAAGATTGTGAGATACCTCAGTCCCTCCCCACCCAAATGCTCCGCACGTGTGTGAGGAGCAACCTACGTCGCGCAGTGTCCCCCACCATACTACGCCGAGTATAAAAGAAGAGTCAGAGCAGGCCGCGCGTTCAGTCTCCCTCGTCGTGCAACATCGGCACGTGTGTAGTGAGAGGTCCCCTCCACGACCTACCTCGAGCAATGTTAACCGAAAGGGGCCCCCACCATACCTCACAGAGTATAAAACATGAGCCGGAGCGGGCCTCGCGTGCAGTTACCTCGATTCCCCTCAAGGAGCAACATGAAACGAAATTTATTCGAAATGCCAGTACTATTTCCAGCTTGTTCCCATCCCAAGGCCATCAATATCGATCAGGCGAGTGGAAATATATATCTGGGAGATTTGTACTTGTACTTATACTTGTCTGGCGTAGGAAAGTCTTCACTCAAACTCTAGTTTTATTCCCCGCGCTTTTTCGCTGAGTATCCGCACTTGCTCGAACTACTCTAAGCAGTAAGATTTATTCCGGCCGCGTTGCAATCTCTCGTGCGCCGCGCCTGCGAGCGTTCCTCTCGAGATAAAACAATGCTCCTTGAAGGATGATAAATCACCGCGCGGCTTCCATCGACGTCCGGGCCAAGCATCAAACATTTTAACCGCCTAGTCCGCTCGCCGACATAAAGATCACACGATCGCGAGCCTCCCGAGCGTCCGCCGAAGGTCCGCGAGAGACGTTTGAAGTGGAGATTATCCTGCGGGAAGGCCGCTCGAAGGAGACCTGTTTGATTACATAATGCCGATCCGGCCGATTCAAGACCGCCGCATTGTGGGCGCGAGGACAATCGCTCGGTCAGTCCCACCTGAGTGACAAAAGATCCAGAGGCCGGGTCGCCATCTATCAGTGTCGGCGGAAGGCGCGATTAATGGAACTTACATGAATGCCAAGGATGCGGAGCATAAACAAACCGCGGGGGCGGCCGTCCGAGCGCGCCCGGACGACCTCGATGCGCTCCTCCACGACTCCACTCGGCGTCGAGCCGATTGTGAGTTAAACAAAACAGCGCGGCGCGGCGATATTAAAAGCCGAGGTGTGTGGGTGCGCCATTATTACCGCGGCTGTCAAAGCGATATATAAATATTATGCAGATTACACGCGGTCGGCGGCATTGCGATATAAATCACATTGCGCCCTCCTGCGAGTGAGCGCGGGCGAAAAATACGCCGCGGAATTTCCATATTCATCATTCGGCAATCGCGCCGGGGTGCTCGGCTGGACGTGATCGACTGTTTTTCTATGCGCTCGTCACGCGCGGTTTTCTAAAAACCTCCACCCCACACTTGTTTATAATTAACTCCGAGAGATTTCGTTTCCCGATTGCGGTCACGCGAGGGTAATGGCTTCATTAATAACTCCAGAAGTTGGTCTCCTCGGTGGTAATGGCAATGAAAATGCGATCCGGTGCATTCTTTCCCATTATAATGAGATAATGGCTCTGTGCCTGGTACCAGCCGTAGCCAAACTTTAAGGTCAGGACGTGCGCCACCCCGGCGAAGCATCAATGTTCATTTGCCGGCCGTAAAATGTCCGCCATTCGCTTTAAATCGCGAAACTTCGAAGCGTGCGGATTTACAGGCCGCCCGAATCGAATCGAGGCGACGCTGACAATGACTGACGCTCTCCGGCGCGTCTCGCAATCTCCGAGAATCGGGCGATCGGCATGCGGGGGCAGTTCGCCGAGCGTGCACGAATTACTGGAATCGCATGCCGGTCTCGAGAGCGCGGCACAGTCCGCGATAAGTTTCCGACCGTTCCGAATGTTCGACGCGACGGATCGCGCGCCGCGCCCGCCCGAGATATTTGTCATCGGCTGAGCGTAAAGTGCTTCATAGACCTGTCGGCGAGTTAACGCTTTAATCATGTCGGACGTTCCGTCCCCATTGCTTCCTCGCCTCTGCAGGCACGCAAACTTGCCTCGCGCAATTCGCGCCGCTCGCATGGCGTCGCGAGACGCTCAGCGCAACGCCATCTGGCGGCCGGTTGGGCCGACGAAAAGTGTTTGCTTTCGGCCGCGCCGCCGGTGGGAATTTTAAGGGCTGAATGGGCGCATTGTACCTGCGGTTTCTAACACGTGTCAGGCATGATCGATTGCGGCGCGGCGCGCTCTCACGCACCCCTCGACGAATCGCATTATTTATTATTTATTCATATTTCGAGCGTATCGATGCGTCATTTTATCTTTTTCCAGACGGCGAGACTTCATCAATCTAATCTCGACCGTGCGCCAGCGCGCGATTTATTTAATATAAGCACAATCGGGTTTGGGAGGTTTGCTTTCGATCTGTTTGGATTTATTGAGTGCTTTTCAACGGTCTTAAACGTTGCATGTGTTTAGTTTTTACTAGTGATGTAATAAAGGAGAGGGGTACGAGATACGGACGCGTTGCGGACGTCTTCGTTCCCCCACTACTTGCTTTAAAGTATAAAAGAGGGAACGGAAGGTGCTGACTCACAGTCGTCGGCCAACGCACGTGCACGTCGCTTGCATAGTCTCCCTACCTCTCCCTACCATTTTCTACCTGCTATAAAAGAGGGTCAACACGCGTCACTCCACATACGTTGCACTCACGGTCCCCCTACCACTCTCTACGTGCTATAAAAGAGCGTGCGCTGGTTTCAAGCGCTCACTCCACGCTCCGCACACGTACCAGCCACACCTCATTCCCAACACTCCCAGGAATTTCTGCATTTAAGAAGAAGTGTTATATGCTAATATGAAAAAAGGCCGCGCAAGCAAAAAGCGTAATAGGATGTGAAAAAAGGCAAACTGCCGAGTCGCATCGGGACCCCCCGGACGTTAATTCGCGCGCTCGGCGAAGCTGCGAACTGATTAACGACGACAAAAGAGTTTACAACTCCGCCGACCGCGTGCAAACTGCATACAAAGTGCACTTTTTTTCATCCGCTGATGCCGGGCGGCTGATGCAGCACTCCGGCGGCGTCATTACCGCGCGCCCGAAACATAATTTCGGCGCTTCGGCGGCGTCGAGCGTGCAAAAACTTCGCGCATTTTTGCAGCGCGCTCAAATCGGATTTGGCGAATATTTTCCGAGGAAATTATTACGTTTTCATTAATGTAGTCGAATTCAAAAAGTTTCCGCCGCCCCGTCGAGGTAGCGAAAGTCGCTTTTAATATAACTTGATAAGTCAAAATGGAAAGCGAGAAAGTTTTCCGCAAACGCCGAATAAAATACGAAGTTGCGAACGTTTATCGAACGTCGCACGCCCGATGTTCGCGGACACTTTGTATAAACAAGAAAGAAACATAAAATATGCCGAAAAGTGCGCGATCTGCGAGGGCGCTCCTGATGAGAACTCAGGAAACAGATGAAGAAGCCAGCGAAAGCATAGAAACTGAGCCTCATTACTCGAAAGGAAAGCTCCCCCGAAGCTCCCGCGCGCGTCGCGGGTCAAACACCCCGACGCCCGCGCGCGGGCGCGCTATTATTTTGGCCGCGTTCCAACCCCGCGTCGGGCGAAACACAGAAAATTATGTCATTTCTCAAACGCCATCTCGTTTGAAGCTCATTGTAACCGGATACGCTTCTGCTACATTTCGGCGCGCGTGCATCTTCGTTTTTCGATATTGCGCCCCCTGTCCTCACCCCTCGCAGCACTCGCAGACGTTCCTCCGAACGAGCGACAAACAAGTCGTACCGATAACGCGTTATTTTATTTCGGCTAATCCGACGCAATTGTTCGCTCGTTTTTTATGCAAATTAAATGCCCTTTGATTCGAGAGGGAAGTTCTTTTGTGACTGAAATATTTATGAATTGAATTAGGCAATTCCCTTTGAATACATTGAAGAAATATGTTCGATGTGCCGTGACATAGGCGACCCAACGTACGCCAAAATGTTGAATTTGTTGCCGGCTTGGAGCAATATTTTTCATTCGAAAGCGCCGAAACTTTGCGAGGACAACAGGTTGATGTAAAACCGAGTTTGAGCCGTCCGAAACTTTCCCGCTTTCGTGTCGCGATAAGCAACGCGATGTTATCGATCTGTAAATCTGATCCGACGTGAGCGAAGTTTTCCGCCCCCCCTTTTATTCTCGGTTAGTTTTTGTTTCGGGCCGGTTTTGTAAACAACAAACGCAGTCGTTACATCGGGGACGGCACGAGTGGGGGTGAAACGAGCAAGGCGAAATTTATCAAGCGGACACGCGCCGGAAGCAAATATGAACGCGGCGGCGGCGGAAAGCCGAACACGCCGCTGACAAATCGCCGAGATTTTTTCGGTTCGGTCGAGAGTCGCGAGCGGTCTCGTCTTGAATTGTCACCGTATCCGATGTCTTGGTCGACGCGAGCATTTATGACAAAAGTTGGCCCAAGTTAATCTTTTTTTTTTAGATAAAATTGTGAGGATAGGAATTTACTGCAGAAATAATATAAGCCATTGTTGGTGGAACTACTGGGGATCTAATGAGTTATGAATAGTGAGGAATTATAGGATTATGCCAATTATCCGGCTGAATGCAAATGTTTACCTGGAATCGATTCAGTATTGTTGATGAACGATAATTTTGCATTAATCGGAGTAAATATTATTCCTGACGGAAATATTTTGCTTTTGCAGTGGAATTAAATGTGCAATGTACGTTTGGGATTGAAGCGCGTGGAGATTTGAGATGTGAGTCAACAGTTTCCGTGCGTGACCCCGGCTCTGACGGCGCATTGCTACTCTCTACGCTCATTCGCGGGACGGTTCTCCCACTACTCTTCGTTGGGTATATAAGATGTTGCAAGCGGCGCTTGACCCTCACACCTCACTCGCTCCGCCGCGCGGTGCGTATCTCTTCCCCTCACCACTCATCGTCAGGTATAAAAAGGTTCCGCGCGGTGCACGACCCTCACTTCCCGCTCACTCCTTGTTCCGCTCGCTTCTCGACGCGGCGCGGTGCGCACCTCTTCCCCCACTACCCTTGCTCAGGTATAAAAACGTTCCGCGCGGTGCTCGACGCTCACTCCTCGCTCCGCGGCGCACGGAACACCTGCGTCGGTCCTGTCCCACCACTCCTTCCGAACTATATAAAAGGTTCGCTCCACGCTCCGCTTGCGTCGCGGCAAACGCTGTCAATTTAATGCGAATAATGACCGCGTGACGATTTTTCAAACGTGCGAAAGCGCTCAGAATTGATAGTTCACATCGGGGATTACGAAATAGATTAAATATTTCAATTTTTAGACGATTGCATCCGATTCGATTATGAATGTTTGTGTCGTTGCGTTCGATTTGCAAAGCGCGCATCACGTCCCATCGGGGAATACACAACCCCTTATCGCAAACCTGCCAAATAAACGGCACTTGACCCCCGCGAAAGCGCTCGAAACGCCCGAGCGGAAAACGATTATCGCGACGCGTCCGCGCGCTCGCCAAAAATTCGAAATCGCGCGCAGAGAGAAGCGTTTATAGTGCGCAACAAAGCGATTGTTGTTATTTGCGTTCGGGTGCGGTGCGAAGCGATGTTTTACTCGCGTGATTAAAATTTCGCGCAGCGCGGATTATGGGCGCCGATTGTGAATTTCGATATTACGAATAAATCCAATCGCAATAGGTGATGTGCATCAGCGCTAATATTTTTCGAAAGTTAATCGAATTTCGGTACGAGCTCGCATGTAAAAAATTACGCCCGGCGCGAAATAAAACATCGGCTCTCGCTGATAGCGTGCGTCGGATTTTAAAATTGAGCGTATTGAGAGTTTTATGCCCCATAGAGCACTTTATATTTGAATATAAAAAGTATGAAAAATGGTGGAGTTTAATGCATTTTTTTTGTAATTAATTGTGTAGAAAAACAATAAAAGAAGCGTAGAATATTAAAATTCTGCAGGTAGAAAGGCAGGTTGCCCCCACCACAACAGATGCACGCTGTGTACGTTCCCCCTACTCTGCGTCATTGTCTATAAAAGCGGAACGCGTGGTACGTGACGTGCACTCGTCGCTCGACCGTCGTCGAGTCAACAACTGCACGCTGCGTACGTTCTCCCCACTCTACCGCACCGACTATAAAGAAGGGGACGCATCGCACGTGCCTCACACTCGTCTTCCTACCTGCCACGCCTCAACAACTGCACGTTCAATGTGTTCGCCCCACTCTACTTCTCGCTCGCACTGCTTGCGTCCCCACCACCCCATCGCCCCGACTATAAAAGGCGCTCGCTCTCCGCGCGCCGCGCACTCCTCGCTCGATTCTCATCGCGCCAAAACCTCTTCTATTTTTGCTCCTTAATGTTTTTTCAATGTCCCGCGAAAGTTTGAAGAGCCCAAAGACACCGAAACTTATTTCCGCAAATGCCTCGCGAGCACGCCGATAAGCAGCTTTTGTGTACACGCTAAGCGCATTATTTCCATTGCCAATTTGAATGAATAAAGCATTCCGGCATTCGGATGCGCGCCGCCGTCCTCGGCGCACCGTTCGCTATTTATTTATCGGAGAAAATGATCCGGGCGCCGGATGCGGATCTACGAGCGGCTCCCGCGTCCGGGGAGATGCACTCGTCGCGCTAAATTATTCTGCGCCCAGGTCTTTTTGTTTCGCGCATCAGTATCCATTACGCTGCACGGAGCGCGGCCAAATTGAACACAAAGCCTCGGCCCGGGGCATAATCCGCATCTTGTGCATCCTGCGATTTTTGTTTCGCCTTTTTCCGCGCAGCGCTCGAGGATTAGCCACCGGATAAACACATTCCGCGCGCTCCCAAGACGGGCGGGCGAAGTTTAACCATTTTTATGAGGGCGCGCGCACTTCGAGCGCCGATAGAAACGCGACAATATTTGCGCAAGTTTCTCGTCCATTTGTCTCTTCATGAAAACCAATTAAACTTTTAGTTGCCGCACTACATTCTTCGGAGTTATGCAATAAAATAGCGGCCCGCCTCGGTCGAAACCTCGTCGGCGGCGCTGACACAGAAAAGCACTGAAAAGCGCGCGGCCGCGCGCATTCGAAAAAGTCGGTCAAAGTGAAATTTATCCCGCCTGCCTTTCCGGCTAATTATCCGCGTTTAATTAAGGTGCGTCCCGGCGAAAAAGAACCCGCCGTGCCGCCCCGCACATGTGCATAATTAGTGCGTGCTTAATTAAACACCATTCGACTGGGTGTTCGGGAGAGATTTCTGCTGGGAATTCGCCGTTCGCGCGCGCGCCGCTCGGCATTTAGCGCCGATATTAATTAATATTAACCATTTTTACGCTCATTGCGAAATTACCGGCGTCGAGTGCGCCGCGTTTCGCAAAATCCCGCGCGGGAAATTGCGAGCTTAAATTTTCGACGTTTTTCGCGCGTAAAAGAAAGTTTCAAAGGATTATTACCCGGAATACACGCAGACATTGTGTTAATTCACCTGGAGTAACCCGGGAGTGACACGAAATGTGTTTTTGTCGCGGGGATTTCGGCGTAATTCCCAAAACTCTCTCCGCCGCGCAACTTCGCGCCCAAAAACATTCTCACCTACTAGAGAGCTCGTCAAGCGTCTGCAACGCCGCCTGCTTTATAGCCAGACACACTCTCGACTTGTTTTTTTAATTCCTCGCTCAGCTCGAGGGGAAGTTTCGACGGAAAACTCGACCTTCAGCGTTTCCGGCGCGCTCCGTAGATAAATGCTTGTCGAAATTAATTAATATAGATTCTGGAGGTACATAATACCTGCTCGGAAAAGTTTTTCGCCGAGTTTCCGCCCGCGAGTGCCGAAAAACAGCGGGAAATTCAACGAGACGTGCACACAACGCTGTAAAGTACCCGCTAAGACGTACGACGTTAGGCAACTTTATATCCTTCACCTCCTACCCACCCTTCCGACGAAGAGTATGGATGTCAATACGTTATGTTTCGTTGGTCGCCTATACGCGCAGGCTCCTGTTCCCGCTCGTTTTTCGCGCACGAAAACTTCTTTAATAACCCGAGCGTCCTGCGCGCCCGGGATATTTACAGCGCGTGCGCTCGGAAATTTATATCGGCACAGTTGCGAAGGTCCGGGGGCCGCCCGGGCGGCGGGCGCGAGCCCTCCTTCGAGGAGGTGCGCTGGGAAAAAGTTCAATTAGAACAGAGCGCTTCGGCGCCTCGGAAATATAACGAGCGGCGGCATTAAAATTTGCATATTAATGGAAAAATCTGTTTAATTAGGTGAACTTTATTCGCGTCGCGCGGGGGCGGGCGCGAACGAGCGGCGCGCAATTACTTTCAATTTTCGTTCGGCGCGCGCGACGCATTAAAAAGTAAATAAAGCGCGCGCGGCGCGCGATTGGCGAAGGAGTCAAATCGGAAGCGTCTGGAGTCGGGCTCCAGGACTCAGGAGTCAGGGAGTTGGGAGCAAAGCGCCGAGGAATTTAATCAAGTGAATGGAATAATTATAAACACAGAGCTTTTATGTCGATTCGCGTTGCGAGTCTCTTTCGCCCCTTATTACAATAACACTGTTACGAAAATTATTTGAATAATTGCGCTGCTGATTTTAATAAGGATTAAATAAATCTTTTCCAGGATCATTTGTTCGCCGATATGACACGCGTGCCACGCACCAAATTCGACTAATTATTGCCGATTTGCACTAAAAGGAGAAAACGCGGAGGGCGCATTGGTAAATTACGAAACGAAATTATTACTCCTGTTGTTAATTGATGAATAATTAAATTTATCGCGTGGTGCGCCCTCAAAAATAATGTAATTCGCCGGTAATTCGGTTCATTATCCAAATTATTCTATGAGCCATTAGATAATCAACATATTTCTGTATAATTTCACCTCGTTTAATGTAAATTTATGCGATTAATTATTTACAAGTACCGTACGCGTTGTTTTACGGTATTCCACAATATTTAGTATCGCGCGGTTTTGTTTACATAGTATTCGCGGAGTGCACGTTGCTTGATAAGATTACATCCTGGCTTCGCGTCTGTTTTGTTTTTGTCGCGTGTTTTTCTCGCATTCGAGATTAAAACAAGTGGATTGATTATTGTTGGAAACAGTACATTGGGCGACATCTACGAACATACTAATATACTAATACTACATACTAATATACTAATGTAATTGAATTTGTTCGAATTTACTGAAAGCATTGACATATGTGAATATAAATATTTCTAAAATTTAGCACAATTAAATTATATAATTACGAGAAGTTGATTTAGTCTCTAATTTATTAATTTGTTCAATATTTGTAAAAATTTAAACGTGAATTATACATCTAGCGACATCTGGCGATCAAATATGGAACTTCAGTAGTCCGCAGTCAGTCATTTGTTTCGTCGAGTGTTTCTTCCTGTTTTTCCGTAAAAAATTCGTTAAAAACTAATCAAAATGCCGATTTACGAGAGTGATTCGATAATAAAATTACACATTGTGCTAGAAATTGGCACCGCGTATACCAAGTAAGTATGATAACACCCTTAAAAAGCTGAAAACATTCAAAACTTTGTTGCTCTTGCGCAGGTTAGGATTCAGCGGTGAATGCGCCCCGAGATTCATCATTAAATCGGAAGTGAGATGCAAAACGACGAACCAGATGCGCAAGCTGCACGAGTACGCGGACCAGGAGGATCTGTACGACATGCTGGTGGAGTTTATCCAAATGATTTACTTCAAGTATGATCTAGTCTCCCCCAAAGACAAGCCGATTGTCCTGGTCGAGTCGATTTTATGTCCTACACTTTTCAGATCCACTCTAGCTAAGGTATCAAATTGAAACCTAGAAAATGCATTGTGTAATGACTAAGATTAATGGTTTAGGTCCTGTTTTGTCACTATGAAGTGTCTGCGATATGGTATTTACCATCACACCTGATAAGTTTAGCTCCTTTGGAGATAGACACAGCGTTGGTGCTCGATGTAGGGTACGCCGAAGCAGTGGCCCTTCCAGTCTGTCATGGCTATCCTGTGCTGCATGCCTGGGAAGCCCTTCCAATAGGATCACAACAAATCCACAAGAAAATCATGGAACTGTTGTCCAATGAAAACTTGGGGGTGCAAAACCTTGGAGAGGAAATTCTGGAGGATATTAAGGGTAAACATTGTTCACATATAGCATTTATGAAATTATAAATAATTTTCTTGAAATAACTTGAAAAAACTGCTTCGAAACGCAAAAATTTGCGAGAATTTCACAAAAAAATGCAAATTATTTCAGTGCGCTGTTGTTTCGTGACGAAAACCGAACGTGCCGCCAACCTAACATCGCCCAAGCCGTCGATCACCCCCTGCCCGGACGTGGCGTACCCACTAGGCGGCAACAAAACATTGAAGATCACCGGCAAACTCCGCGAAACCGCCTACGAGGTCCTCTACAACGAAGACGTCGACGGTCGTTGCCTCACGACGATGATCCTCGACGTCCTGCTCAAGGTAAACGTCGACTTGAGACTGAAACTGGCGGGAAACCTGCTGCTAACGGGGGGCACCGTGATGACGCCCGGATTCAAGGCGAGATTAAAGTCGGAGCTGCAGCGACAGCTCGAACTGCCGAAGTACAAGTGTCTAAAGACCGAAAGCTTCGTGTGGAAGTTCCACAACCCGCCGTGCAAGGACAATTACACGGCGTGGCTGGGCGGGGCGATTTACAGTTGCACCGAGCTGTTCGCCTTCAAGGCGTTGACGCGGGATCAGTACATGAAGGAGGAAAGAGTGCCGGATTGGAGTAATATGAGGGACAATGTCCGCGGCACTGCTTAACACGGTTAAATCAGAAGTTGCAATGTTTTGGCGAAATTTTTTACGTAATTTATGAAATTATTTATATTCATTATCGTTGCTTTAATGGGTGTTGCTTGATTTGAGGGGCGCGCGCGATGCAAAATTTGCGATTTTTAGTGAAACACGGCCGAATTTTGGCAAATCGCTCGCGTTTGTATAGTTTTTAAGGCTAATCACATGTTTCTCGTTTTAAAACGCCTTAAAATTTGATTTTAAAATTTGATATAACATAAAATTTAGTGCGTGTTTCACTTCAAACAAAGAGGAATTGATTGCAAATTCTGAAATTTCATTAAAATCTAATTAAATCATAATTAAAACTTGCTTTTGGTTATTATATTTATTGAAAAAACACTCAAACGTTGATTTCGAGTGAAAATTTGGCATATTTGTAGATACAGTAGTGGCCGCTTATAAGGTTCACTGGTTATATGGCACAAATCTAGCGGAGCGGAACGAATGTGATACTTTGCACCAAAAAAATGTTGATATAAATGGGACAAGCACTCCTCTGTACATTTCCTGTTATAAGGTGTACATTTTGTGAGATTAGAGAATTTGCTTTGTCCATAACTTGGGAAACAACTGATCGATTGGAATGAAACAAAGATGGGATGCAACGATGCTTTTCAAGGCCATAAATCAGGGCAGTTTATGTGCGGTGGGGACGGGCACATTTTCATCGCCACTTATATGAGATTTTGGACTGACCCAACGTGTCTCTTATAAACGGGATCTACTGTATAATCTCAAATTGAATGATTTTCTACTTAAAACCAAGATATAATTATGGCACGCCCTCCAATATCATGAGAATCAATTAATTACTAAAACATACCCTTTGTTATTATTTTAATTAAAAAAAAAACACTTAAAACCAGAAAATGAATTGAATTTAACCACAAATTTAGTGATTTCTTCACTTAAACTGGTGAAACGCGCTCGAAAAACTTCTGCAAGCATTCAATCTAACGAAAAGTACAACGTACTCATCGTTAATTAGTTAATCTCCTTTGTTATTTGTCGAAATTGACTTGAAACACTACTTAACATTCAATATCGTCCAAAACTAATCTGAAAATGTTTAGTATTTGAATTAATTTTCGTAAATTAATCTAAAATTCCGATATTTAGTGGATAACTTTATCTGTGGTAGAATGAGTGTTTAATTGGTTTAATTGTCGATTGTTAGCAGCAACCATGAAAACGAGAGCGAAGGAGCCTACCAGGCGATGTGCGCATGCGCGCCACTTGCAACGGTCTTCCGAGCTGGAATTCTAGAGCGCCATGAAAGGTTGAAACAAAGTGATAATAATTCCGTTTTTTTCTACATTTTCCGACCTGCTGGGACAGAAATAGTAAGTACAATCTTTAATTAATCAGTTTCGGACTGGATTTCTTTGCGCGTGCGGTTGTATTTCGCAATGATCGCGGATATTTTAGCGGATTTAAATTTTGCGGCAAACATAACCTCAAAAAGTTTTACGCCGACGGCAAAAACGCCGTGGTAAATCAGCACATAATTAACTAAGACGATTAGTAATTATTGACAACGACTCGAGGTAACCACTATTACCGAAAATAACGCGTGATGTTAATTGGGCCGTGCGTTCCTGGTCGGGTGTCGTGCATTTACCATGGCAACGTCGGAATTCGATCCTATGTTACGCAGTTCTCGTTTTGCGCAAATAACTCGAAAACTACTCGATCGATTTCAGTCGTGTTTATCTTTATTTTATTCGATGGAAACGCCCCGCTCTAAAATGAAACAGCTTAATATAAAATCTGCAATCAATCGGAAGTTATCGATGATTGAAGCACCGATATTTAAATAGTGATGAAAAACGTGAAAAATTTCGCGTTAAAAGTCGAAGAACCAAGGAAATATCAAACAAAAACTAACCAGATTCAAGCGGAACGTATACATAACGGCCATTATTATTTCAACGGTCTATTTTTCGCATATTTCGTGAGTTCTGCGCATTGATACAATCAAAACGAGCTCGAAAATGGTCGCAAATCAAAATCACGGCGTACATCCAGTAAATCATCATTATATACAGTGATTATCAATTCTATGATAACAAAGGATTTCTCGTTTCCTGCCTCCCTCGACCTCGTCCACCTCGAATTACCTAAAAGTCTCTTAACAAGGGACCGACGCCGGCGGCTTGGGCTGCGCGAACGGCTCCTCCGCAGCGTGCCCATAATACAAGCCGGAATTGAACGGCCTCAGTTCCCAGGGCACTTGATCCTCCATGCACGTCAGATTGACGCCGAGATCCTCCAAGGTGGGCAGGTCCGCCTTGACGATGTCGCTGCCGCACTCGCGCTCCATCCGCTCCCAATGCAGATTGGCGATGGGATGCGAGGGACTCATCAGCTTGGTGACAGTGACCTTCCAGGGGAAGAACGGATCGTACTTCATGTCGTACCGCATGTAGCCCCACTCCTCGTCCTTCTTCATGATCTTGTAGAACCAGTCGACGAGGTCCCCGAGGTAATACCGCTTCGGCCCGACGGCCTGGTAGATCTTCCCCTTGCTGTCGGGGTCCTTCAGCGCGGCGATGATGCCGGCGGCGACGTCGCTCACGAACACCGGCTGCTTCACCGTGCTCATGCCGTTCTTGTACAGCGGCATCCATTGGACCTGTCTGCGCCACGCGTGCGCGTAGTAGCGGAGGAAGCGGTCCTCCTGCCCGTAGATGTCCGCGGGCCTGATGATGGTGGCCTCGGGGAATTCGGAGAGGACGGCCTCCTCGCCGTGGATCTTGCTGCGGTAGAAGTTCGATCCGCCCTTGAGCAGGTACGGCGGCGGGCTCGGGTCGGCGTTCAGCGCGGACAGGTGGATGAAGCGCTCGACGCCGGCCTTCTTCGCGGCGCGCGCCAACGCCTGGGCGCCCGCGCAGTGCACGTCGTTGAATTTGAAGTTCGCCGTCTCCCAGTCCCTGCCGACCAGGTTGATCACCACGTTGGAGTACTTCACGGCTTTCTCGATGGAGGCGGTGTCTTTGAGGTTGTAGGGCGTGAACAAGACCTGGCCCAAGTCGCCGCACAGACGCAGGCGCAGAGGTTCATAACTATCGCCTCGGTACGGTATAATTAACTAAAACATTTAAAAACATGATTGATGAAACAATCGACGATCGGTAACGATGTTGACTGTAGGCAACTTTCATAGCTGTTTGAAACGATGCTATACTAGCTCCATCCAGCGTGATTTTCACTAACTATTCTCTCTAAACATTCATTACTTTTCTAAATATCAATAAAAGTAATTAATGTTTAATTATCCTCGAATTTGATAGTAGAGATAATTCGGGGGAATACCTGAGAACCGATTTTTCCCAACTTGTTGCACACATATCTGCCCACAAAGCCTGTGGCACCGAAGACTGTGGCCACCACTCCATTGAAGCTGGAACGTCCGCCAGTGCCGCGCTTCAACTGACTCACGTTGAACGCCTTATTCTCCGTGCTGTAGTTGTTCACGCGCACGTAGGCGATGGAAACGACTCCCGTCTGTTGTCCTGCAAAGCAGAGTAATCAAGCACATTGAGGTTAAGTTATGTAACTTTGGATTTTCTCGTAATTTCGAGTGAAACCTTCCACGGACGCACTACTTTATAATAAGTACAGTAGATTAATTAATGGTAATCGTGTCTCTTACTTAATAATTGGGCCCCGGTGCAAATTACGGCTGCCATCGCGATTGTTACATTCGCTGGCAGATCAATCAGATGTTTTGGACTGGGACGAATGACGGATCTGGTGTTGATTGGGTTGCATACGATAAACACACCAATGTTTAGTATACAGGGCGCGTAGCGAAATTTTCTCGCCACTTGTAAAAAAAATGTATGCATTTTATTTTTAAAATAGTACGGAAATGTGTCTTTACTATAAAAATAGTAATGTTTCGTAGGTATACAAATTTTTACACGTCGAAATATACAAAGCGACAAAATTTAGGCGAATTGAGCTTATTTTAGGTTATAAACCGCGTCTGAAGATGATTAGGAACTAGATATGATATAAAATTGGGTTGTGGTAGGTTATTTTACTTCGTACACGCATTCCCCGGCGATCCACGTCGAGATTAAGTTTAAGTCGTCGTCGACGAGCACGAAGTCGGCGTCGCAGCCGAAATTTAGGCAACCCTTGCGGTCGGAGATGCCGAGGGCTTTGGCAGGGTGTAGGGAGGCTGCTTCCAGGGCATATTCTTTAGTGCAGGCTAGAAATTAACGCAGAAATTACAAAATTTTCGTATCTGTAACTTTGAAATTAAGTTTGGAGCATTAAGAGGTTCAGAGATTAACCTCAAAGCAGACTTGAGGTTAGGTTCGTTTTAACATCAAAATCGTCACATACCCGTTTCCTTGTGGAATAATTTCACGCATTCGTTCATTGTCGCGATGCTTCCGCACAAAGTGTCCGTCCCAGCGATGCAGGCGCGTCCGTTTTTAATTTCGACAAGGAACTGGCCGATGTTGTGAGTGCCCTCCTGTAATCCCATGGCGGAAATCGCGTCAGTTACGATGACGAGGCCTGCGAACGCGCAAAAACATCATCAGTTCTTCGTAAATTGAAAGGCAACTTGTCCTGTGTGAAATTCATGATTCTAAATCATTTGCTAACGACCCTCGTGTCAAAAAGAACTCTTTCTTATGTGAAAAGGGAAAGAAATGTTGTAAGAAACTGTACAAAACCTTCTGGGTGAGCTTTATAAGCGATCCTCAACGCGGCAGGATGCGTGTGAATGCCGTCCGGGATGATTCCGAAGTAAACCGTGCGTCCTTTTGGTATATTGTGCGACTGGAGCAAGCCGACCAGCCCCGGATCGCGGTGATGGAACTATTTCAAAAGAAAATAGTCGGTTTTAGTTACTTTTTGCCGAGATCGGCAAATAATATTAACTTTCATCGCTCGTGGGTTCACTTCCGGTGCGAAAGTACTTTCGCATCTAGTTGCGAAACTAATCGGCTCAAATCAAACAGTTTCCAACAATTTCCACCAAAGTCTACTTGTTTCATTCGTAGTGATGAAAAGCATTGTATTAAGTACGATGCGAAAGTGGGCAGTGGTAAAGAATGGGTTAATAAATAGCTAGAAACCGACATAAACTTACTGGGAGCATGGCGTTGAACAAATGCGTGATTAACGACGCGCCGTTCTGCACGGCGGCCTCGCCTTCGACCAAATTAGACATGGAATGCCCTGAAAATTAAACATAATTCAATAATTCATTACTTTTGGTCTTACAACGATGCATGACAAGGCGTACGAGATATCACATGATATAAATTAAGTTCGAAAGCGTGAAAAAAACCTACCGACAGACGTAACGATTCCTCTATTCGTTAATTCCTTGATGACTTGCAAAGCATTCGGCAGTTCCGGTGCTAGAGTGACCAAAGAAACATTGTCAATCGATCCATAGGTCTCTAATAGTGTCTTAAACCCCTGAAAATTAAACAACGACCACTTATCTTTCTTTGTTTAAGAGAAAACCATCGAAATTTCGCATAAAACTAAAATTTACGTCAGTTAATCCTTTGATGCAATGCGGAGGATGCGCCCCTTTCTTCTCCACGTTAATGAATGGCCCTTCGAGATGTAGGCCAAGAATAGTCGCGCCGTGTTTACCCCCGGGACGCCTTTTGACATTTCTAATTATGTTGTGATACACTTCGACAGGCGAGGTGACCATCGTTGGACAATACGAAGTCACTCCATGTTGCAACAGGCCTTTGGAAATCGTAGAGATTTGCTTCTCGTAGTTCTGGTCGAGGTTTGAGAAGTCGATTCCGAACGCCCCTAAAATATTAATCAATTTTCTCAAAATATTCTTGCGTAGTCGTCGTTGGTAGTTTTTGATGGAAAATACAAATTTTCATAAGAAAATTTTAATATGATATTAATTTACCATTAATCTGTGCCTCGATGAATCCCGGTGCGATAATACACCCTTTGCAGTCCACTTTCACATCAGAACTGACCCGTTCATCGAAGAACACTTGTTCAGGGTTGATTATCTTGCCATTCCGCACCCAGAGATCGTCCTTGACCAGTTTGTGATCTTTGAGGACACGGCAGTTAATGAACTGTATTAGTTTATCTTCCATTGTTGCTAAATATTGTTACTGCACACTTCGGAAGTGTGAACTTGTCCCCTATGGTATCTTTTTCTTTTCTATTAATTTAGTGGACGTAGTGGTTATATTTTTATAAAATGTAGTTTATCAGGCAGTCATGGTTATTTAGATAACACATATCATCCAAAACGTGTATTATAACTTAATCTCTTGGAAGTTTGTTGACCTACCAATGTATCACAATCGATGCTTTGTTGCCTCTTCCTACAATTAAGCGACCTAAATTAATTGGGAGCGTTAGTATGTTTGTAATGAAGTGTGGCGTACTTGTTGTACTTACGACTCTGACTAGATTTGCCCTAAAGTGTTACCTTATTGCACCTGTTTTGAACTTTAGACTAACATTCGTTAGTCAGTGAAAGTTGGAAGTTTACAAGTTCTAACCTTAATGTTAAAGCAGTTTACTTGTTGATTTTTTTCTCGTTTGCCTTTGTTATAAGCAGCGATTTGGAAGAAGGCGCGTGTCGGTACGTGTATCAAACAAGTGCGCGTCGAGAGAATCAGTGTAATCACTAGATGATAAAATAAGTTTCGTAAAATTACAAAAATTATTGCATTATCTCAACGTAGGAAACCCAACATGCACACAATTCGAAATTTGGGAAGCTTTTTATGTTGTTTTTTTTTGGGTTTTATGCACATTTTGGCACTTGCAGAGTGTTCCAAGACGTGCCTAGATCGTTTTTTCTATTTTAATCATCGTTAATTATCACGCATAACTCTAAATTCCGAAGTTTTACTCGTGCGTTTTCTTCGTTTTTATAAGAACTATGACATTCCGGAGAAGTTTTGAGAAATGAGAGAAGTTCTGGAGTACTGCTAGGAAGATCCTTAGGTCCTTACTAGTTATGACAAAACTACTCAAAACGCATTGTCTCTATGAGTAGCTATTTTAAGCTGATTATTTACTAATTCTCGTCTCGTCACTAATATTAGTTAATGATACAATTATTTGAATTAAAAAACAGTATCAATTTATTAATCTGTTTACTACTAATCAATTTCTAATTGCATTAAACATGTATTTGGCGCATTTGACTTATATTTGCAAGTACGAGACGGTTTAACCTTGGTCCAGATACCTGACTCGTTGAAACACATCATTCGAGTGTTTACTTATCAACAAATACGTAAATCGTCGATTTAAGTGCGAAATAATTAGCACTTTTAATTACCCATGGATTGAGATATTCAGTATTTACCCATAGCGCTCTAATAATGTCAATAGTCTAGTCAATTGTCTAGTTTAGTTGTGCAATTATATGAGATTATTCAACTCGGACTGCAATTTTGGCAATTTCCAAAGAAGAAACAAATGTGCGCATGCGCTAGAGCAGTAGAGAGACTCCTCCTCTTTCAAATAAGACTAAAATAAGTTAATTATACCAAATGATTCTGGATTAAAATAGATTTTAGTTTATTTCTTCTTAAATCGTTAAATTTTGCAATTTAAACTACATTTTTGGGTCAACGCTAGGTCAACAGAACAGCCCTTCTTTTTCCAAATGTGACTTCGATCGAAAAATATCCCTCCTGGTTCTTGTTTTAAAGTTTTTTTTCAAAACGCGTATTTTCCAAGATTCACAAATGTAGGCAACTTTGACAGCAATTTTATGACACTTCCAGTTGACAAATCGACATGATCAAACTCTAGAAAATTGGGCCAACTCGCCGTCATCAGAAAAACACCAAACCATCCACATATCCACATCCAATCCGATTGTACCGACTAGTTTCCCAAAACTGAAAAGTCAAATTTCCAAAAACTACAACTACGTCATTTATTCAAACCACAATCTACTAAATATTAGTAAATCAACAACAATTGCAGAATATAAAATAGCATACAATAAATAACTACCTGCTCACTCCGCCTACACAAAGGTGCCAATTATAAAACGATGACTAATATCAATCCGATCAAAATTCTAGCCCGCTACTTCATTTGTTCATGCTCGATGATAACGCTATCCTTGTTATCCTTCCGCATCCTCCTGTGCACGGGACTGGGCGTGTTTGAAATGCTGACCTGCGGCCTCAACGAAAACCGCCTCTGCTTCGCCACCAGTGCCGGACTGATCGGCGGCAGCGGATCGTCGACGGGATTCAACGAAAATCGTCTCGGTCCGCCGCCGCGCAAATGCCCCGGACTGGGCGGCATCAACGAGCCCTTCCTGCCGACCATCGGCACGATGGGCACCCGCCTGCACCTGGGCGGCGACACTTCTTCGGCGCGCTTGCCGGCGTCGTCCTGCCCCACGAGCGTCGACAGCCACTTGCACATTTGCTCGACCTCCTTCTGCTCCTCGTCCGTCCAGATATTGCTGCCGAGCGATGGGAAGCCCTCGCTCTGGGTGCGCACCCTGAACCGGGTGACCTCCGGCTTGGGGAACTCCTGCCCGGCGAACTCGCACCGCTCGACGTCCTTGCCCTCCTTCTCCCTGTAGCTGTCCGTGGAGATGAAGCGCCGCCGCAGCTTGGAGAAGAGCCCCACCTGGGGCAGCTTCAGGAGGGGCTCCTGCTGCACGGGAAGCGTGCGCGATCGCGCCCGTCCGTGCTTCTCGATCTCGCGCAGTTCCTGCTCCTTGATCGCGGCGGTCTGCCCGCTCCACGTCACCTCGTTGCTATGGGGCCAGTAGGGGGTCAGCTTATACGCGGAATCCGACCGAGGGCGCAGCTTCAACGATGGCGTCGGGGGCGCGCACGCCACCTCGGATTCGAGTATCTCCTCCGGGGAGAAGCCGTCGATTCCGCTCAGCTGTCGCTCCTCGGGGCGGTTCAGCTTCCCTTCGAAGCTGTTAACGAAAGCGGACATCTTCCTGTAGAGGGCGTGCTGCTCCTGCTCCTTCTTGGAGCGGAACGTGAGGTCCTTGTCGATGAGGTGCAGGTTGCTGTCGGAGTGGCCGCGCTGCATCCCCGGCAGGTCTTGCGTGTTCGTCTCGGACAGCGCGCGCTTCCTGCACGGCTCCGCCTGAAAGTCGGCGTACAGCAGGCGGAGGTCCGGCAGGCTGGACGAGCGCCCGTCGCAGCAGATCGGCGCGATCGAGTGCTTCTTGTAGACGGGCTTCAGGCGCATGAGGAGGATCTCGTAGACCATAGACTTGAGCGCCTTGAATTTCAGCGGCGTCTGGCGGATGTTGTTCACGAGCAGCTGCTCCATCTCTTGGATCTTCTTGCTGCGCATGCCGCGCGAGATGAAGCCGAGGACCATCACGACGTAGCCGAGGCCGATGATTATCCACACAAGGAGGAAGATTTTGTAGGTTGTAAAGTAGGTCGTGCCGAAGTGGTTGTCCTGTACACCTGCAAGGTTATCAGTTCGTTTAACGAGGTTTTTATTAGGTTAAGATTGGTGGATTTCTTCGATAGACGGGAGATATTGATAGAGGAACTCTTTGTCTTTCAAATGAGATAAAAAAATTAAAGGAAACATCAGTAGTTTTGGAGGAAATTGAATTTTTTTGAGGGAAATCCCCCGGGTGAATATTTTCAGGTTATTCGACTTAAGCGCCATTTTGTTGGCACTTTAATAGATTTTTAACTACTGCACATGCGTTAGTTGTATAGACCAATTCTTTTTCTTTAAAATGAGGTTATGAGTTATGAGGAAACTATAATAATTTGGAAGAAAATAAAAGTTTTCCTATTAGCACTTCTTCGAGCTGACATTTTTGTGCACAATTTAAAAACATTCGAGTTCGACGCCATTATTGCGGGAATTGAAAGATATTTCAACTGTTTTTAGTATCAGGCTTATAGACCAATCCTTTATCATTAATATAAGACCAGAAACAAAACAAAAACACTCCCGGTTACGAAGAAAACATTTTTTTTCCAATAAAACTTCCTCAAAGAAAATTTTCTACAAAATCAACTTTGAGCGCCATTTTGAAACCGTTTTAACAATTCCACACAGTTTTTCCTTCCGTCATATCATAAAACTACTTATCCACTTTCCATTTCCACTGAGGACAACCCCCTACCCCTTTTACCTCACCCTCAATCGCAATTTTTCTGGAATAAAAACATAGAATTACCTGCAACATAATCTCCAAAACCAATTGTTGTTAAAGTGACGAACGCGTAGTAAACGGCGACGTCATAATCCCATCCCTCGAAGATCATAATCACCACGGACGGCAGAAACACGAAGAGCAAAAATCCCGGGAGGAGGTACAGGATAATCTGCGTTAAGAGCCCCAGGTTTGCGGTCATGTTGTGAATCTTGCCGTTCTTCCAATTCGAATAGTACGAGTGGAGCTGAAATTGCAAAGCGAAAAGTGCTTTAGCGCGCCGAAAATCGCCGCCTTGTCGCTTCATTATCGTCGTTTACAACGTTCGCAAGTCGACTTGTTTTGGGCAGCGCGTCGTCACGGCCCGAACGTCAGTCAATCCCGTCGTCGGCGCGAGAATTTGCTTAAATGATTTGACGATCCGCAGGTGTGAATTTGCCACCGGTGCCACGTCAGCGGCGAGGGCAATAATTGAAGGTGCAAATGATTCAATGCGCGCGTTTGATTCGTAGAAATTGCAAATACGAATGTCTCGATGTCCGTGAATATTTTCGCAATAAAAGCCACGACTGTGGACTTACCCTGGATCCGAACATCCCGCCCAGATTGACCATGACGATACCGTTGACTGGTATGCCGACGAGTCCGTAGAAAATCATCACGATTCTACCGAGCATCGTGGTGGGCGCCAAGTTGCCATAACCTTAGGGGTAAACGATTAATGGCTCAGTTTGGACGAGATTTATTCTCGACGTACCGATCGTACTGACAACGGTGATGACGAAAAAGAGCGAGTGGTAGAAATCCCAGCGATGCGCGACCTCGTCGTGCGACATTCTCGTGTGCATCGGCTTGCCGCAGTAGTCGGTCAGTTTCTGGAAGATCTCTTCTTGTGAGGCGTTTATCGTGGGTTGATAATGGAAAATTAATAACTCTAACCCGCAAAAAAATTAAAATCAAATCAAATAAAAAAAATAAAACGAAGGAATGAATGAATATGATGTAATTTAAGCAAAAACAAACAAAAACAATCTCAAAGAATGAAAATCAATCAAATGAACTTAAAATTTTCAAGTAACGAGATAACACGATTAGTGTAATTAGTGATAAGGCGTGTGACGTGGGATGACTGATGATTTTTAGCAAATTTTTCAATACAAATCGACGATAACGTTTGTTATTGTTTGAATGGCGCAGTCATTGGGTTTTTAAATGTTTCTAATCACTATTAGAGTAAATTAAGCACGAAAACAAAAGATGTTGGTGATAATGGTAGCACATACCTATAGTACCTACTTAATGGAAAATGATAAGTGATAAGCAACCACAGACGTGGTTTGGGTTTGTGTACTTTTTTTTTCGAATTTATTTTCTTGACGAGTGCATTACGATATTGTTTATCTTTGATTGTATTCGATTGGGAAGAAATATAAACGAATTTGTAATCGATGAATCACTGATTAATTCGTAATTATTTTATGGGAATTCCACGGAAATGTACGTGGGGTTAGGATTGCGATTGCAAACAGTTTCGAGAGGTTTTGATCAGCTGACCTGAAAATGCGTCGGTTTCAGGCGCAGCTTTCAGGAAAAAATCGTTAATTGTTATATTAATTGTTGTATTATGAGTGGCGAATTGAATGTGCAATATTGCGTGATGCGCTAATCAGAGGTTAATGAAAAACTCTCGTGCGCTCGGGTGAATAATGCGAATTATCGTGAGAAGTGTTTCACGACTGTGTTTTTCAGTCCAGCTTTTAGAACTATTGATATATTTTAATGTGGTTTTGTTTAAAATATTTATTGAAGATTGGACTATTTTGTAGATTTGTAGATCTTTGAATATTGTTTATTGTTTAGTGTATGACGCGTTAAGAAGACGCGCGAATTGTAAGTGAAAAAGTAACAATTATGATTTGTGATAAAACGCAATATTTGAAGTTGTTTTAGGAGAGAAGTGTGAAATATTTATGTTTTTAATTAAGGGAATTATGCGGAATTTAATTGTGAATATTTTAAGATGAATTTGATTAGAATATCTCGGAAACTTTTCAAGTTATTATGTTGAAAATCTAAAAAAACACGAACCGATAAACTTTTTTCAAGTTTCATGTACTTCGAAACGTTTTGTTTAATAACTTTCAATGTTTTCGCGATATTTTAATGAAATTTTCTTTAAAATAGTTATATATAATTTTTCTACTCTGCAATTTTAAAAGTTTTGAAATATCTATAAAAGTTGTGGATTTAATGGCACTTGAAAAGCAAATATTTTGGGTCGAAATTGTAAATAATTTATCAATCATTCGAGAATCTTTTAACGCCCAATGTCTAACTTTTAAGTTAAGAAATGTACAGGGGATTTCATTAACAAGATTTTAATATGAAATTTATTAAGATATCATTAATAGTTGAAAAGTTATAACGTTAAAAGTGTCAAAAAATATGCCCGAATGTCACAACTTGCACCTTAAATTCCGCACAGTTTTATTAATAACTGTGGAACCAAATAAGATATTTGATTCATTCTTTCACTAATATCTCTCAAATTTAACCGCAAATCTGATAACATTATATTTGCTAGAATACCAGGAATAGTTTGGCCGTTAAAAATGTCTAAAAGCAATTGTACAATTCCACACATTTTCTGTAATAACTTTGGAACCACTGATGAGTTTTGACTCACTCCTTTAACCAATATCTCCAAAACAACATTTCCTATACTTCTCCGCAAAACATTTTTATAACTGCAGCTAATTTTAAGCATTCCAGCCGTTTAACCTTAAAACAGTAAAACTAAATTCGTACTGACTCAATTTATGTATCTACGAGCTCGCCAATTAACATAAAAGGTTTATTGTAACATAATTGTCATGAAAACGTACGTTTTCATTGAGCATATTCAAATGAGTCGGGGTTTTCTTGCCGATTCCATAAATGTTGCGCGCATTAAGCCGCTGATAAATTCGTTTAAAAATGACGCGGACCTTGTTTTATGCAAATCGCGCTTTATTAGGTATGCGCATGGCTTCTTGCGCTAGGCCCGACACTGAAATTCGATGCACAACAAGCAGAATTACCCACAACAGAGTTATCGTTATTGTTTTGCATGTGTGTCACATTTATGCCAACATTTTCGACGTCCGCACGAATACGATTGCATACGATAATAATAATAAATAATTCAGTAGATTACAGTCTAATAAGAGGGATTAATGTCTATAAGTCTATAGGGCATTAATCACACAGATACGAATTAATATTTCGATTGTTTTCATGTTTTCACTCGTCGATTGTTTCTAGGGACGCCGTGGAGTGTTCGGCGGAGTAGCAGGATGATTTTTTTTCTTGACATCGATACGTTAGTTAGCGATAAGGCGAGGCGCAACGTCTGGACATGTGCGATTATGTCGAAAGGATGTAAAGATTACGCGAGCGAGATGATTTGATAACAAAGTTCATGACCGTCGCGTTAAATTTGCGCGAGCGAAAAGAGTCGAAGACTCACCTTCGATTTCGGCTCGCTCCACCCGCTCGACTTCGATGCGTTTCGCCTCCTCTACGGACTCGATCCTGTAAAAGAAACACGCCCCGAGCAGGAGGTAACTTATCTCCAGGAGCAGCAACAGGAACCATTTTTTGAACGGCATTAATTGCTCCATTTTTTTTAGGTTTTCTTCAAGCGTTCTGATATTGGAAATTACTAAGGACTAAGTCAGTCTTTGTTGACACTTATTTATTTATGTAATTACGAAAATTTGTTCTGCGACTCTTTAAAACACTTTGAGAATTCGTCGGAGTTGGGTTCACTGGCGTCGTCTAAATGAACGCTCGAATGTTCGAATGCTGTTCGTGCGAATGTTAAATAATCGCTTTGTTCGCCGGAAGGTTTTCGGGCAGGTCCAGCTGCAACAAAAGCTTCAGCAGCATCAACTGGACGAGGGCCAGCGTCGGCACAATGCACAATTGTCCGGCGTCGAAGGTGCGCTCGTCGCGCGCACTTTTCGCGCTTTTCTCGCGAATCACGCGCCTTGCCAGCCGCGCCGCGCGACGTCCATCCATTGCCAAAGGGTGCAGACGCCGAGGTGGGTAAACGTATGCATTACTTTAGAAATCGCGAGAAAATCGTCGTCGAACGGAAACTGTTTTTACGCGTGACGAATGTTCCGCGCTCAAACTGCGTTCGGAGTTTGTTTAAGTAATTTTAAACGTTGTGACACCCGACGACGCGATCTAGAGGTGCGAACTGAACTGGCGCGATTGCCCGCGGTTTCAGTTCGATTTATTTATGATAATCTGCGATTACGCCTGAAAGAGGGGGCACGGGAGAGCTCACTTACGATTTTTGCTTAAGTTACTCACATGTGGCGCTGTAGTTTCGTACTTGTGCAATGCGTTGCAATTTATTTCTTGCTGAATACTTGTGGCAAAGATGGCCCAAAACGTATTTATGGTCACTCATTTAAAAGAGTTTGGAGAACGTGTTTTCTCAATATATTGCCAAGTAATTAAAAATTTATCAGTTGGTCGAGCATGAATTTGACAAATGGGGCTAAAAACATGTTTTTAGTATTTTCTATTATTTTTCCATCTAAAACTATAGAATACAAGAGAAATAATTGCTTTATGTGAAGCCTCTGATTAGATTCAAGTGAAATGATACTAAAGTCGATCAATTTCGGAGTTGAAATGTGGGAAAATTACGAAATATTTTGTTTCGTTGAAGATTTTCTATCGTCCCAGCCGAAATTTGGTCGATTTTGGTAACTTAATGGTTGGTTACTTAAATGGAACCAGGTGCAATTCAATGAACTTCTATCTATTCTATTCTATCACTTTGGACTATTTTCGAGTCAAATTTTGTTAGTTTTCGTTTAGAAATTCTAGATAACATAGCAGAAATATTTTCCACGACGTTTTTGACAAGTTTCACGTAAAATTCTACAAAGAATGACTTTTTCCCGATGAAAACTGAACAAAATACTTGCATACATTTAAAATGATAATGAATCAATTTAAAACTTTACTTTTTAACGCTTTTTCGTTTCGTTTTCGCACAAGACGACCTGGAACTTGAACTCGAAAACTGGAATTAAACCCGCAATAAAGAATGCGGCTCCTCCAAGGGCTCGCGCCGCAACTGCTAAAACGCGACGAAAAAAAGACAAAAAATTAAAAACCAGTTCGACTTGAAACTTTCTCATCCGATTGCGCACTAATGCAAGTGCTCACTTGCCTTTGCAACGCCCTAATAAAAATCGTGAAGAAATTAAAACCGCGTGCGGTCGATTAGCAGTTCACACATGATTCCGAGAAATAATTATCCGATGCGTCGATAATTTCGTAATTGCGTTGCGTGCGCGCTCCGCATTGTTTCAAGTCCGCTGCGAAGCGACGGGCCCGGTTTGGAGATTCCCTGTTACCACACCGATGCACCAGATAACGACACATTTACCGATCTACACAAAATCGAGAAAAACGCCGCGAAAGTGTGTCAAGTGTGCAGGTTGCGAACGCTGCGGTGAGGAGTGAGGTGCAGGTCGATCGTGAGTGCAAATAAGACAATTGACGTAAAGCACAGACTGAAAAATCGGGGCCTAAATAAGTTCCTTTCATTTAATTTTGTTTACAAATTTTTATCAATTTTTTCGGGGGCATAAAATATGTTTGTGCGCGGAATTTTTGAGTCTTTTTTTAGTTTCCTTTGTTTCGCACTCATTAACTTGCGAATAATTAGACACCAGACGTTAATATCAATTAATCCCGACGGTGTTTCGATTGTTTGAAGCGTCTGCGGCGGCTGAAACGCATTTGCAAGAATTGTTAACGCGTTTAACGAGCGCTAATTGACAAAGTCGCATTTCTCGTGGAATTTGGTTCATTGAAACTAAATATTATTCTATAAAATTAGAGAATTTATATATTTTACATAAACAATGGGGAAAAATCATTAAAAATTCATATTTGTTTCTTCAAAATCAGTATTTTCAAATTTCTTGCACTTGCAAGCATTTAAACTTTTGAATTTACGCGGCCTCTACCAGAGTGCCATCTAAAACCGGTCAGTTGAACTACACCGGACCCCCGCTGGTTCCTGCGCTCAGATATAGATGGATATTGAAGATGTAAACAACTAGATGGGTCGCTGGGTCGAACCTTCTGACGTTTAAGTTAGCCACTGTTTAGGCATTCGGTAGAGAATTCAAGTTTAGGACGCACATCTTTTGGATTTTTAAATAAAAACTGCTCGAAACTAGGTGCCACCTAGGAAACTATGTGGATCACTATGTTGTTTATGTTGCTTGTTTGTATACCCCTCGCAACAGAAAGGGTAACTTCATCGAGATTGACATCTGATATAAATATGTATATATAAATACATAAATATATATCAATAAATATCATATTGTATTTCAATTATTAATATAAATATGATGTGAATTCAAAAACGGGTAGGCGAGGGAAGCGAAAGCCTTGACAAAGACGCGCGCACTAGCCTCCCTACTGCCGGGGTATGGCTGTAAAACAGGTTGTAAGCTGCGCAGACGCATTAGGTCCGTTTGTAAGGCCACGGCCTTGACAAAGACGCGCGCACTAGCCTCCCTACTGCCGGGGTGTGGCTGTAAAACAGGTTGTAAGC
>JARRAA010004562.1:0-38720 GCA_030557295.1 Ecitodaemon sp. MM-2014
GGTTTTTAGTGGGTGAGGAGACTTGCACGCTCGCAAATGCGAGCACGCTCCAAGTCCCACACTCCGGCATTAAGCGTTTTTACCCCGAAGATAAAAAAAAAAAAAAAAAAAAAAAAAAAACAACCGATTCAATTGAACTCTCTTTAGATTTATAAGTGTTTGAGAGTCAAACTTTTTTGATTTTTCCTTCTAAATTTTTGCATTTCTATAAACATTATTACCTAGATGGCACTAAATCAAATTTATATTATTGAAACTTATTCGAATGACTATAGATATGATGTATCCATGCAACAAGCACAATTTTGATGAAACATTTCAACATCATCATCATAAAGAAATGATTAAATCTTGAGGTCAGTACGACACTCCCACAATACGAGTTTTTACTAATATTTAGGTCAATTTTTGTCCAGCAATCAAAATATTACTTATATGTGCAAACGCTATATATTTTTAAGTTGTTTATCCAATCGGTAAGGAATATCAACCAACAGATTTATTCAACTTTCTTTAGATTGGCCATTTATTAACGATCCATTTTTTTTTTAATTTTTCCTTCCAAATTTTCACGTTTTTACCTGCACAGTAAAAAATCAAATTTATAATGCTGAAACTCACTTAAATTGCTCATAATTAGTTGTATGCCTGCCATAAACACGATTTTCATGAAATATTTCTATATCATCGACATAAATAAATTATTAAACATGGAAATCTACGTGACACCAACATACCAACCGACTGCTTATTATTCCAACAAAATAAAAAGGAAAAAAGATAAATCCATTATTAAGTAGTCTACCACCCCATATAATTTATATAAAATAACCATTTCTAGCCACGCATTTTATCGCATCAATCTAAATACGATGTTAAAGGTGTGGTTACACGGCAAAAACATATTGTTATCACATTTTTGCAACTCACGCGCTTTTCTGATAATTACCCACAACGCATATCTAATGGATCAGACATTTTTAAATTCCATTCCGTTCTGCGTTAATCTAATTTATTTTCCGTGCACTCGCTGACGCGAGCTTCGAGCGAAGTTGCATGTTGACAAATTCAAATCGAAAGCGTGCTTGATATGTAAATAACGAAATTAAATTCCATTCAATTAAGTCGATGGAATGAATATGAACGAAAACAAATTAAATAAATTACGTCCTCGGTCCGAATGGGACTAGCCGATGGTCTCATCCACGACATCCACGATTCGAACATATTCTGCTAGACGGCGTGCTCGTCGTCGAACATTTTATATTTAAACTGCGGACTGCCAGCAGGGAATCGAGCCATGCATTAAAAATTAATTACGCCAAAGAGCAAAAAGTAACGAGCGCAACTTTTAATTAATTTTCGAGTAATTAGGCTCGCATTAACGCATACAAGTGCGGCGTAATAATTCAGCTCCTAGAGGATTATGACTTCAATAACATTGAATTATAATAAATTATTGTGGCCAGGTACTCAGCTGTACTCGAGTATAAATAGAATAAAATTATGACAATATTAATTTCGGTTAATATTTCATCTGTTTGGGCCTTAAATAAAAGTGAAGTTGCTTTGAAAACTCGGATTTAATGAACAAACTTGACCTGGTTTTCTGGTCACGACTCGTTCATTACGATTATTGCTCTATTACTCATTATGAGTCTTAAGTCTCGCAAGCAGGAGTAGATCTAATTCAACGGTTTTGTATGATGATGATGATTAATACGTTCTGTATTGACAAAAACGCAATCAAAACGAAAAGTACCTGCCGCCGACTCAAAGCCAGTCCGCACTACATAAAACATTTCTAAATTAAATTTGAATTTAAACGAATGGATAAACATAATCTATATCTGCCTGCCAATAATTCGAATTAACATTGAAAACCAGACGCCGGACAGGTTTTAATTTAATACGTGGCGTTGGTAATTCTCGTCGAACTAAACATCCTCGACTAATGCGCAACTAGTTATTGATTTAACAAGCGTTGAACATGTGGAATGTGCGAGAGAACAAGCGCTAGGTGTCTACAATGTCAATGATCATTTCATTTCGTGCAAATTACACGTGTAATTTGTAGAGACGTGCTAATAACTTTTATAATTAAATTAATATGAACTTGGAAAGTATTGGCCTTTTTATGAATTGCGGACTTCGTCGTCGTCGTCGCGACTAAATGTCCTTCGATCACAAAAAAACCATGGCGGATGGGTCGGTCCATTTGCATGTTAATGGCGTGCATATTTTAAAAATAGATATCAGACATGATCAAAAGAAATTAAATTGAGTAATTACAGCGAGCAGGCATGCTTTTATTTCTGGCGCATGTCCATTTAACTTTTAATATAAAAATGGGCTACCAAATTGTTAAAGAAAAAAAAAGTTAAGTTAGCTTAGGTTAAAAATTTATTGGACTGAGTAATAAGAAATGAGCGTTTCATCGTCTACATTTTTCGTTATTCTACAATAAATAGAGATGGGAATATCCAGGCGTTTTAAGTAGAGATGAGAAAATTCAGGAAGAAAATGGATATTTTCAATTTAAAATTTGACTGTTGATCATTAAATTTAACAACAATATATTCTCCACTATTGCTAACGATCTTCTACCATCGTTTGACAAATTTGCCATGCCCCTTTGGCAAAAATAGGCTGGCTTAGATTCGAAGAAATTGAGTGGCCAATCTTTTTCATGGTTACAGGTTACGAACATTAACAAACGAAGACAACAGGAGTTTACTTGAAACGCTCATTACTTATTACTCAACCCAGCAAATAGGTTAGGTTAAGTTAAATTGACCAAGTTAGGTTAGATGAGGTTAAGTCAGGTTAGCTTAGGTTAGCTTGCGTTCGGTTGGCATAGAATAGGTTAGGTTAAGAAATTAAATTGGGAAATTATAGCGTTTTTATTTTTGTCAATTCATGTCATGTCAATTCAACTTTTAACAAAGAAATTAGCTAACAAATTGCCGGGGAAAAGTTAGGTTAAACAGTAACTAGGTTAAGAATTTATATTGAGCAAATATTTGAGTAATAAAATTAAAGAAAATTGAGTTACGCAAGGTTAGCTTTGGTTATGTTGGGTTAGATTATGTTAGGTGAAGAAACTAAATCAAGAAATCATGACGCGTCCGCAAGATTTAATTTTGACCTTATGCCGATTCGACTTTTAATGATAAAGTACTCAGATAATTAAAAAAAAAAGTTAAGTGCGCATGTCGAAAGATGTTTCCTTGTTAGAGACACACTCGCGCACCCCAGAAAGAGTTCTTAACAATTCCGAACGTCATTTTTCTTACAGGTCACTTGGACTCGCGAAGTTCTCGCCAGTTTCTCGACTGAAATCTTTCTCGCGCACGGCTTGCTCGAAATCGCGACGTTCGCGCGGCGCACTTTTCGCTTTTCGAGGCGGAGAGAAGTGCACGGGAAGCGAGCAATAAGGCGAAACTTTTTGTGTATCTACAATATTCAAATATACGATTTCGCTGACAATACCAACCGCCTACAACTTACTTGCAAACCCAGCTTCCGACGCAGGAAATATGATAATTAAATATGCAAAGTGTCCGGTGTATTTATCGGAATATCATATTTTCGGGAATGCTTAGTAATGAGGTATGGCCGAGATGGAAACTCGACGTCGGCTTGGAACTCAAGAAGACATAAAACATAAACCGCTTGCTGTAAAAGTTTTCGCGCGGCGCGCGGCGGAAAGAGTGCTTTAAAACTTGATCGAATGCTCGTCGCGGAGTTAAAGCTGGAGACGGCTTTTTGATGCCGGCGTCCTGAACTTTTGCGCCGCGCAGATTCCGCCGCCATCGACTGTTTATCGCCTCATTGCTCATCGCTTTTAATTAAAAATATCGCAAGGCAGCGAACGCGGAAAGCTAATCTGTTTAAGTGCCCATCGTAAATTTCAATATTGCAATATTTATGAAACAAAAGGACGTCATGTTATAAACAAAAATCATAAAACAAACCGCGGCCAAAGGCGTAGAAGAGATATCAAACAAAATGCGACTAACCTTCGTTGCTTTGGCAGGTGAGAGGAAAGCGAGACGCCGTTCGCTCGAAAATTGCTATTTCGCACACGAACACGCACTAACGCATGCAAACGCGCGAGCGAACCTCATTTAACATGTTTATCTCGAGTGCAAAACGCATCAAACCGACCGACCCGCCCGACCCGAGCGCTAAATATTCCATTTAGTCGCGCTAATGAACTGCGAACGGTAATTTCTATGCGCCCGCTCTCGAGGATGCACTCGCACTTATTGAAACTCGACGAACTGCGCGCACGCGACGCGACTCAAGCACAGGCGAAGACTCGCGAGATGCGCACATGTCGAGGACGAAAGAACAACTGATAACGCGCGACCGACGACGAACGAGAACGTAAACAACCTCTCGGCGAATGTGTTTTGCAAGAGTTTGCGGTGCATTGAAGCACACGAACATTGTATTTTAGATTTTAATTCTTATTATTAATTCAAATTTTTTCCATTTTAATTATTAACAATATTTCCTGTCTTCATTTTGTTTCTGCCTGGAACATTTTCATAAAACATTTCCAAAGCGTGTACTTTGCAGGTACTTTTAAATTATAAATACGGCGAGTTGCAAAATAGTAAGTTACAAAATCGTTTGGTTTACTTCGGGTCTCTCCGGTATGTTTTAGGTCGTGGCGGTTTCATTACACGCTGGTTTAGGCTAATTGTAAATCGCACAACGACACGGTAAATGTTATTGGTCCGCTTGCCAACGTTAGGTGTGAATAGCTGATGCGGCGTTAACCACAAAATTTCGCGTTCCTATGTTATTTTAGAGTTTTCTAAGGTCATTAGCATCATTTATAACGGAAACTCACTCCACTCATCGTGTAAAGTATTGTGTTTAACTGGATGAAAAAGCAAGTATCTCCGTCTATTCGACTCACGAGATAACATTAGCCCAATTGAAAACAAGAAGAAAACTGTCTACTAAATCAATTAATAAACAGAATTAGGCGCTTTGCTTCGGTTCTTCAAGTTCTTCAATTTAAACCGAAGTCTACTGAAACACAAGTTACCCCAGGAAGACGATGGACTGATGCAAGAAAAGCAGCACAATCGAAGAGAATGAAAGAGCTCTGGGACCGAAAGAAAGGTAGACCTTCCGTCTAGTGGTATTCGCGTGGTCCTTAAAGGCCTGTCCGCGTAGAAGAAGATGTATAATGTCTACTGGAGAACAGTTGATATTGGTTCATTTGTTTCTATCGTTGACCTTTGCAACATCAAATTGATTGAATTTTAATTCGCATCAACTTGATATTGATAATTCCCAATTTGAAATTGAAAGTTCATTTTGTACTAGCTATCAAATTGAAACTGATGATTCCCATTTCGATGTAGGTTGCTTTAATTTACCAATTCTACATTTGAAGAGCTGAAAAGCTTGTTTGAAAATTCTCGAGATAAACTTTGATTATTGTTAATTACAGCTTATAATTAGCACACTAGTTAAATTTAATTATCATAAAACTGGGGACAATGTCTTGGGCCACTTGAATATTTTGGGAGCAGATTACAGAACCACCATTCGATTTTTCCTAGTGATCTAGGAATAAGCTCGAATATAGCCAATTATTATCAATTAAAAGCAAATATCGCCATGCCAGGAACAGTAATTATAAACACCTGACTTTATCCAGTATTCTATACTAATTTTGGGGATTCATTCTTGAACTATAATACGATTTTTCCACTCATTGTTAAGTGGTATCGTTTGGGCTATTGTCTAATTAAATATTTCGAAAACGAATTACAGTCAAAAAAGTAAAACCTTTCATTTTATTCCCCTGTGAATTAAGTCCAAATAACAAACAAAGAATTAACAATTTCCGTAAAAGACCGAGTATGAAGATTTGTATGAATTTCCTAAGAATTATGTAGTAACACGTGCAAAGTAGTTTCCAGTCAGAGAGCTCACAGTTAAATGCTTAGAAACGTTTCCACGATTGAAATAATAACCAAGTGCACTTAGCCAAGTGTAAATATACAAAGGCGGGAATTTCCATCAATGAATTCGCCTCTTTATAACTGCAGAGTGTTTGCATTCCAGCCACGCGCTCCTGGAAATAGTTCCAGGACTAGCAGCTTGGAAAAAACGCAATTTCGATCCGAAGTGTGTACCAAGGACACATTTATGGCGAAAAACTGCCATGTGTCTGCACCCTCAAGATTAAAGATCGCAGAAGACTTCTCGAAATCATCTGGGAAAGTTGTACGTGTGATAAAAAAATTGTATCCGAAAAAAATCGCAATAAAACGCGTCGGCAAATATGCTCCAGATCAAAAAGAAGCAAAGGCAGATGTTCAGAATGTTCAAAGCTGATTACCAGCATATAAAAAAGTTATATTGGTATTAGAAAAAAATGACGACATCTGTACCTATGGTCTACGATCTTTGATATATATTTATACAGTCGGCTTTAAACTACCCTCGTCGGTTAAGTGAGGCAACACATGAATGATATTGTACCTTGCTGAAGCTACAGGTGCGACCGGCCAAGATCTTCGCGATCTCAGAATGAGCGCGGTGCGCACCCCGCTGCTGGCACCCATTTGCGGCGCGGAGGTGCGTTTCCGTGACTTGCCGCCACCGCGGCTGCCCCATAGGTGAGACCCCGGATGTGGTCCCTGCTCGGAGCACGACCGCCGCCCGCGACCTGCGAGCAGCATTTCCCGGTGCTTGCCGCTCGAGGCCGCCATGGCCGCTTGCAGGTCCTGCTGTTCCAGAGTCGCCGCGATCTCCTGCTGCACTTCAAATATCGTCGAAGACATTTTCGTTCCTATCTAATAATAAGTACACACTTTATCACACACTATATATTATTTATTTGTAGTACTGAAGAGCAACTGCAGTTGATTAGCGAATCGTTTTAGAAGTTAGATGAAAAGACAATTTAGGTGCTTGCTATAATTAATTAGAATTAAAAGGTCGATTAATTTCCAATAAAAACTAATATCCGGCTAATCTACGAACGAAACAACGTGCGTTTTATCGATCGCGGGTCAGATCATATTGGGGTCCGGGCCCTCGGAGAAGGGTCTAAAAATATAAGCAAGCATCGCTGTGTTATTGTCTCTCGGCTCGCGTTTCACATGTGCACCAGTTTCGTACGCATGCACACCCGCGTTTCGCGAAACACACCCCAGGGCGACGGAGCCCTTTCGATCATTTAAAACGGCACAAACGCGCGTCGCGGAATTCCTGCCTATCCAATGCGCCTATTTAATGTTTACTGCACCCGAAGAAACTTGTCGAAACGTTTTAAATTATGCCGGCGCGCGCGTTTGCTTCGCGCAAATCGAACGGAGCACTTGCAGCGCTGATTACTTTCACTTCGCGCACAATAAACCAGTCGAAGTCGTGCGCACTTTGATCGCACTTCGATTCACGAAATGTCATTGATCTTCGCTGCCTTCTACAGCGTCAATCTCGCAAACGCTTTAACCGATCGCCGCACATTCCGACTTTTATCTCTGCCGCATATTATTCGCGCTTGAGTTCGAATCAAGCGACCGCACAATGAATTAATTTAGTACGAAAACCGTTCACTACACAATGTCAATAATTTCGGCGAGCGCAGCACTTGTAGTTTGTTTATATGTTTGTTCGACGGCGTCTTCGGGCGATGACAAGGAGCGAGGCGCGCGTTCGCTCAGGACGACGGCGCGACGTCGTCTACTCCTGCTGGCATTCCTGCCGGCGACGCGCACACGCGAGCTCGCCGCACATGCTCACGACCGGCGCGCTCAGGTGAGCCACGCTCCTCGGGTCGCAACAATCGCAACAATCAGTCGGACACGTGGAGCGAAATGTGTCGATTATTTAATATTTTATTCGACCGAACGCTCCGTGCATAAAATTCGTTCGGCGCTGGCCCGCAAGCTCGAACTAATATTTTCTCACTAAATCAATTTTTTCCCTAGCATTTTTATGGCATTTTTACGCAGCAAACTAAAGTTTTCATCAGTAAAAAAATTTATATGAATTGGTATATATCGGCATACCAATTCTAAAATGAAGTTCACGACACTGGCAAACTCAAGGCATTAAGTGATAATTGTTAGTAAATATTTCTGGACTATTCTTTGTTCAGCTGCTTTTCATTGTTTTATAATTCCAATGAGTTGGCGAAACATTTGTAATCGATTTGTTGTCGATTGTAGTCACTGCCTACATCTCATAAGCAAATAGTCAATAATATTCTATTATTCACTGTCTTAACATATCAAACGACGAAAAATAAGAGCTTTTCCAGAGGAACACTCAATGATAGGTGGAATCAAAATCTATACATTTTGGTTTATATTAATATCCGATTAATCTACGAACGAAATAACGTGCGATCAAGGGTCAGATCATATTGGGGCCCGGGCCCTCGGAGAAGGGTTTAAAAATGTCTGCTTTGTTTCAAATATTACGACTGAGGTAATTTGGACGCTGAATAAAAGTAAATAAACAGTAAATAAAGACTGCTGGTGTACACACAATATTTTTGTATCAATATTATCTTGAAAAATACGAAATGTATCATTTATTGTTAAATTAGTATTGATGTGAAAGCCCCAACTTACCACGCATATGATGCATGTTGAACAATTTTGCCTCTCTTCATTTAAATCAGCTTAGGGCCTACCTAAATACGATATAATTGAAAAACATATGGTATATATGGACACTATCATAGGACGATAAATTACTTAGACATCGGTATACATAAATATTATAGTCAATTTGTACTTGTCATTTTAGATCTATGTAAAGTCAAGTCAAGTAAAATACTGCCCAATTATCTCCACCCTACCCTACTTTTGAGTTACCTATCCTCTGATATCTTTAATTAGTATTAGCGCCGAAACGATCATAATAAAAAGCCCAATTTTGCAAATAATTCCAACATAATCGAATTGACCGAAGAGCCCGACAATGGAGTTATTGCGCTTATTATCACGCGCGAGTAAATTACGGTTATTATTATTAGGGTTATTGACCTATATGATATTGTTACTTAATCACACATAGCCCCTTTTCAATGTGTATACTAACACCAACCGCGTACAAATATTAAAAGATAATGTGAATAAATATTCGGACCATAGATTATCGCACTATGCAAACTGAGAGTAATTATTTTAATAATGCGGTCTCGGTGTTGAATACATAATAGTACACAGGAGAGAAAAACGAAAAAAAAAAAGAACCAACAGCCAACATTTAAACATTGATGCGCATTAATAAATCATGAGAATAATCTGGAGAATCTGATGTATCGTAACTTGTTGACTATAAATTTGACGATAATGATTTATGTGGATCGCATCGTAGTTGTCCTCCGGAGTGCACTAATGGTAATTGATGATTTCGTGCGTCAAATGCATTCTGTTTATATATCGATTACTCCATTCGGAGTATCGTCATAACTGCCAGTTGAAAACAACTTGGTATTGAGTTGAGTATTAAATAGTGAGCGTTTTATTATCCACATTTTTCGTTTTTAACCAATAAATAAAGATGAGAAGGCCCATTTTCTTCTTCACAACCCAGATGTCTTCATTTGTTAACATTTTTAACCTTCAACAATGAAAAAGACCTGCAAAATTGGCTCCTCAACTTCTTCGAATCTAGGCCAGGATTTATGACAAAATGGCATCGACAAACTGACCGAACGATGGCAGGAAATCGTTCCGCAATAGCGGAAAATATATTATTTTTTAATAAAAAAACAAACGCGCAGTACTTATTACTCAACCTAATACTATCCATATTCTTCCAGAAATTTCTCATCACTGTTTAGAATGGCGAATAATGCGAAAGATAATACAAGAATTTACTCCACTGTAGTAAAGGAAATATGTGGACGTTAAAACGCTCATTACTTATTACTCAATCCAGTAAAACGTTCATTTGTACAAAATTAATTAAACACCATAGACTGAAACATCTTTTATAAGATGTCTGTGCACTATATCAATATTAGTCTCCAATTCTCCGATCCCTAATCCGCTGGTTTGATTCCGCTCCTAATTTGTTGAATATGCCATTATCGGCATGCCGCACCGAGCAAACATTGCAGCCACTTCAAACACTGCGCAGGCGGCGCAGTCCGCCGCCTCTCGCCCGCATCGTCTGCGATTTGCCGACGCAGACGACAGACGACCGCCAGACGGGCATCGATAACGCCCGAGCGGATTTAATGCGAAAATTGCGGATTTGCTCCGCAGATTGCCCGGCGCATTCGCCAGCGCAAATAAAATGCAACCGAAGGCGCCCGAGAAATGATGCCAAACACAAATATCATTGCAATTTGGTATATAGATATATTTTTGGCAGGCGCCTATACAAATATTGAAACATTCTCAAACACTCTGTGCAATAAAGATATACGAAACAGGCCAAGCGCGATGAAGATAATTGTTTTGCGTAAGAAAAAAATAACGAAGAAGGCATCTGGTCGACCAATTGACCGTTTTCTCTATGGGCATTTCGGCTTAAGGTCGGCGACAGTTTTTGTTGGCGCGGCTGGTTGTCTGGCCGATTGCAATCAACTAATCAGTGATTGGAAAATAGATGGCTCGGATGCGAGGAAGGAAAAACAAATTATAAACCAATATATCAGCCTTTTGCGCGTACGCTGTCCACGTGCGGGCAAAAAGTAATTTATTTTTTACGTAAATCACCCCGAGGCTCTCAGAGGTTGCTGAAAATGCTCGTTTGCCCTGATTGCTATCCCCGACGCAAAAGATCTATTAATTTTAGTGCGTAATATTAAACTAGAGGAATGGCTTGTGATTATTTAATCATAAGCGACGTTATGCCGCTTAGGATGCGGATTATTACGGATTTTGCTGTTGAGTGTAGAAGGACGCAGTAATTAAAGGTTGTGGTTAATTAAATCGACTGGTATTTTGTGAAATCAAACTATTTAATGCACTGGTGCTAAATTAATTTAGTTAATATTAGGTTAGGTCCTTTACCAACACTAACAGATAGTAGTATGTACTCCCTGTGTTTACTCCCTGATATAGTCAAATATTTTAAAGAACTTACATCGTCTACATTTCTAAATTCCCGTTAGCACCTGCAATGTTGTCGAGGATAATCAAATATTTAAACTAATTTAATATAAACAGAACATTTGACATCCCCTTAACAAAAGTGGAAGTGTTAACGATCATCTACGAGTGCACACGACGATGTTTCTGGAAATAATTTGATTGTATATCCAGCGCTAAAATGTGGTAACACTTAACACCTTCAGCTGGACATGGATTTCGAAGCTTCCTATTTTTAAATGCAGAATGAAACGTTCCTGATTATAATGGGATTAAATTCAGCGTCAAAGCGCGATATTTACATTCTAACACCTTTTTCTGCCAGATAAACACTGAGCACCAAACGCGATTAAGTCGAGTGAATAAATGTTTGCGCCGCATATAAATTGTAAAGAATAACAAATGAGCGCCGGACTAAAAATAGCGTTGGCGCAGGCGGAAGACACGATCGAATCATTTATTTATATTTTTCCTCGAACGCACCCTCGCGTCGCGCCGTGCGGCGTTACGCACGCAATTGTTAAATGCGCAACATAAATACGAGTGTAACTCGATAAACACTATTTGAAAACAAACGGCATGCCAGCACTAATTGAAAGGAGAGCGCACGGCACGAACATGCTTGGCATTGTAACGAGGCAGGTTTTCCGATGGTTGACTCTATTTTACAAATACAGTAAAAGCCGCTTATAACCGAAATTCGTGATGAAAGCGTGCCCTATCTAACGCGAATTGCCGTGGTTTATGACCTTGAAAGCATCGGCTGCATCCGTTCGCTCACGTCGTGCCACCCAAATCTTAACAGTCGATTACGCGCACACCCAGAATATCAAAGAGATGTCAATATTTTTATACCAACCGGAAGCTAAATTATTACTGATTACTCCAGTTATTCTAACCAATCAATTGTCACCCGAGTTATGGGCAAAACAAATTCTCAAGCCTCACAAAATTTTACCTTATAACCGGAAATGTACAAATCATTGTTCCATTTATATCAATTTTTTTTCAGTGCAAAGTAGCGCATTCGTTCCGCCCCGCCAGATTTGTATCATTAAACCAGTTGTTCCTTATAACCAGTATAATAAGCGGCCTTATAAGCGGCATCTACTGTATATAGATGTGTACGAAGCAATAATAAGAATGAGACATTCCTCTGTGTGTCCTTAGTCCTTGTTTCTACGTTGATTATTGTTTTATATGATCTTCGATTCGAAATTAGAAGAATTGCTAACCTTTGATAACTGTCAATATCAAAACCGACAATGAATGAATTTAATTTTCTCCCTCACATCAGTAATTCTCATAGCTACCTCGCTTTGAAATTTTTTAGTATTGCAACCAACATATTGGCGTTCTTTTATAGATACAGATATAACAAAGAACTGTTAATTATAACTTCACAAACAAGATAAGACTGTACATGCTATGAGAAGAATATCTTATGTTTTGTTTTGTTTGACTTCATAGCCTACTAAACTTCCTAGCTGGAAGTTTCGCACGCCACTCCGACACGTTCTCCCCGCCGCCTCCTGGGATAGTCGTGACCGTTCAACGACGGAGGTCAGAGGCCATGCTGGGAAAACCCTATTAGATCTTTATCAGCTTCGCGCGAAACGGCGCATGGCATCGCACCAGTGCAGTATAGGTGCTTATCAACTCCTGCAATTCGTCGACGACCGCATCCGCCCGTTTAGGTAAATACATTTCGAACGCTGGCGAGCGCGTTGGCATCTGTCAACCGTGCGAGGACAAGAATATGGCGCACAATCTAGGTGTATGTAATATGTATGGGTAACGCAATTTGTGCCTTCAATAGTAGTAACAGGATCTGCATATTACGCACGCGCAACTAATTTAATAGCCGGCGCCCATGATACACGTATCATGCTGACGATGTTTGCGGGGTTCGTAGCATAGTTAGTGCGATATTGAATTTAATATTAAGTAATGAAGACATATTAGTTTGGCTAAGAATTTTACTAGCGGGCGCAGAGGGATATTTAATAACTTTTATGTTTCCCCAGTCCTAGGTGCGCTCGCTTAGATTATCTCCCGAGAGTTGTGTTTAAAATGGATGAAAAATGAGGCGTGGAAGTAATTGTGGAATATTAAATATCCAATGTGTTTAACTTTCTGATATACCGTAGATGCCGCTTATAAGGTTCAGTGATTATAAGGAACCTCCTGTTATATAGCACAAATCTAGCGGGACGGAACGAATGTAATATTTCGCCTTTTCCGGTTATAAGGTACACATTTTGTGAGGTTTGAGAATTTGTTTTTTCCCATAACTCGGGTAACAATTGATTAATTGGAATGAAACAAAGACGGGAGTAATCAGCAATTAGCTCTCGATTGACATAAAAATATTGAGACATTTTAAATATTTTGGGGCTGCGCGTAATTGATTGTTACGATTTCGGCGGCACGACTTAAAGCGAGTGGATGCAACAAAGGCTTTCAAGATCACGAACCAAGACAGTTCGCGTTTTAGTGCGGTCATATGACATTTCGGTCATAGTGTCTAAATAACGGCATATAATGTAAAAAATGTTTTACGAGCAGATGGCATCTATAGTTTTATTTTTCTTGCCGCAGAGAGTCATCAATTGATATTTTCAAAGACTCGCTCATTAACATTCTTCAGTGGCTATAAAAGGAGACCCGGGAGCAATTTAAATATTTGATATAATAAATGTTTTACGAGCAGATAGTTTTATTTTTCTTGTGCCAACCATTGATAATTTAATTATTACAGACCAATGAAACTCAAATTACTGACAATTACACGTTATTTCATTCACAATTAATCATGTCAAAGTGCCGTGCTTTCCTAGAAATACAGCGTCACTCAACTCCGTAACAGTCTTTAACTATCTTCACATTCTTCAGAATTAATCTTTCTAAGCTTGCCAAACTGTCAACTTGTCAAAAGTATTTTAATTCCATCTTCACACTGTGCCACCCTTACCTCCATTATCATTTTAAGCGTAACTTTGTCGGAACCTTGTGCTTACATTCTAAAAACTTCTAGAAAGTCCCAAACAAATAAATTACTTTTTTTCATTTCTGATTTGCAATGAACAATATTTAGGTTAGGTTAGGTTTGGTTTGGTTAGGTTAGATTATAATTCATTGGGTTAGGTTAAGTTGGGATAGCTTAGGTTAGGTTTGGGTAGGTTAACCAACAGTCCTACCCCCTAACCAACTCACAGAAACCAAAAAACACCTTAATATGCAATATCTTATACAGATTCTTCGGAGAACATATCAATGCGCGAGTTATTATAAATGGTAAGATATGGAAACGAAAATTCTGGCAATTTTACGAACAAATTAAAAACAGACATAATTTGAGTTGAGAATTTAATTATACGTGTTTCAAATTACGACCGACACTTCCCTGCCGCCGATTTAGCTGATGGCGCAAACGTTTTCGGCTGAGGGGACGAGCCACTTATGTCGAAAATCCAAAACGTCAGTTATTAAATTCCAAAGGGGAATTTCAATTTCGTGCCCGAATTAAAATTTAAAACGCCAGGAGGCAAGCGGAGAACGCAAATTGTTTGTCGTAATCATTATAGCGTATTCGTAGTTTGATACAAAGTTACACGCGGGCTAATTGATGCAATTGACGTAATTCCATGGTATGTCTAAACGGTTACGTTCCAAAGAGCTTCATTTGTATGCGCAACGCGCCGCGAGCTTTGCCCGAAGCCTCATACAAGTTCTAGAACTAATAGTCTCTCAAAATGAAACAAACAACGAGTCAGTTTTATCTAATCTAGCGAGCTCATGATGCGGTTTGTTGTAGCGCCCACGCGGGAATTAAGTTTAACTACGTTTTCCAAATTCAATTTATTATTAAAGCGTTAATTATCCGTGGGCACGAAAATAGACTTGTCGGTTCGTTAACATTATTTGTAACTCTTTTCCGAAATATTTATCTTCCCCCATCGGCTGTATCTTCGATTTAAGCTCGCGACGCTTGTTTTTTGGCAGCGCGACAAGCCGAGGTTCCAGCGCTGCTTATTCGCCTCGTTATATTCGTTATAACGATATTTGCCGGAAGCAAAAAAGTGCCCGAGACCAAAGAACGAATATCGCTGCCCGCCGCGACGATCTTGATCACTGTCACGAGCCAAAACCTCATCGCCGAAACGGCGGCGGCGGCGGGGTGGTGGCAAAATTGCTAGGGTCAGATCCCTAAGGTGGATTTATGACGAGATATTACTTTTCGTTTCTTTACCAACAATCCTCATCCCCCTCGCAGAAGCCACGAGAAATACAATAATCTACAATATCTTCACCAGAAAACAAATCAGTGCAACATTTGTGCTATTATTAGCTCATTAAACATTGTTTAGATTTCACGTTCAGATTGTTTGCGTTTAGGCTAGAAACCTGATTTGGAGCGAGCCGAAATTTATTTCCACATTTTATCTCCCCGCGAGCATTTAGCAGGGATGCGAAACGAGCCAAGCGCGGCTTTGATCTTTACGCGTTTGCCGCGTTTCCGGCGATTCGCATTTGCCGCTTTTCGTCGCGCCGGGAAAACCAACGCCAATGGCGCGCAGCGTTTGATAAAGTTAAAGCGAGCGCCGACTTCGTTTTAGGTGCGCAATCGAATAAAACGTAACCATTTCAGCGACACAGGGAAATTTCATAGAAAACCGGAAAATTACAAGTGCGTCGTTTTGAGTTTTCCGGATATTCTGCAAACTGCCGCGGAGCAATTTACTGTAGGCACAATAGTTCTGCTTAATTCTTATTAAGATAAATCTGAAAGAAACATCTTGAACGAATCTTCGGGTTGGAGCAGAATTAAATTCTGCACTGTGATAAGTATCTGGGGGGTTAAAAAACTAGTAAAAAATGTTGAAAGAATCATTGAGAAGTTTACGCATCGTTATCCGCCATCTGTAAACGTCACAAACACTTGAACTAACGAGCCGAAAGATTTTTTCTCCTCTCCCACAAGTTTTGCGCTGCCACTCGATGAAAACATTTCTTATAAAACTGAGGACCCGAAGTAACTAACGTATATTGAAGAAACTAACTCAATTCTAACGTTATATGAATTCGGAATAAACTGAGAGAGGCCAGTCCCGACTGAAACCGAGTTATGTGCCGATTAAATTCGAGTTGGGCCTTGAGCAGTCTGCGCCAAATTGAGATTGAGGCTTTTATTGGGTTTCCTTGGGTTATCCGGAAATGTCAAGCCCGAAACTTCCCGAAAAGGATGCGTCGCAGACGTGAGCCGTGGAACAGAGGGCGAAAGTGCGTAATTTATGCAAATCGATTCTAGTTCCGATTGAGGATCGACTCCGAATTTGTTCGCGAAGAATGCGATTCCGATTCAATCGCAGGCAGCTGGATCCTCCCTGGGCACCAAGAGCAATAAACATCGAGCACAAACGTTAGAAATGCAGGACAATAGTAAATTACGTTACATTTGTATCCGAGTCCGCGCTTCGGATTGAAGAAAACGATGATAAATTAGAATACGCACTTGAACGCTTGTCCGAGCTGATTTTAACAATTCAGAGCTTTATCAAACGATCCGAGCGAAAAGTGGTATATATTATGAACCGGAGTCATGTGTCTTCCGAGTCGGGTCCGACTTGGCACCGCTCCCGGCCAGGCGCGACTGGACTCTGTCAGCGAAAACTGGGGGGAAACGCGCGCGGTAAATTTTTCATGCGCCGCCGAGGGAAGGAAAGCGGAAAACGTGGAGAACTAGAAATATGTCAGCGGCGCGGTGCCGGGTTCAATGCCTTGATAATCGCCGCCGCCAACGCCGCCGCCAGGCGCTCCGACAAAACGCTTAACGATTACAACAATTGCCATTTGCTTCATTGTTTTGATGTTTATTAAATACAACGTTATTCGTGATTCAATACGAGGGTTCGGCTAGTACTACTTTCGCTTTTGTTGTTTTTGCGCAAACGCAAATAAGGGCCTACAACAATAATTCATTTCAAGAACTTTATTGCCGGATATTGAATAAGCTTCCCGTAACATTCACCGCTTCATTTCGCGCGTTTTAACGACGCCATAAATGCGTAGACGCGTATCAAATCTCCCTATCGTTTAATTTACGAGGTGGTGGCGCGTTGAGCGTCGAGTTTATCGTTTTTCGGGTTATGAAACTTTCCAATTTCGTTATTAACAACGTAAATCAACAATATTGCCATTTGATACACCAGTTTTTTACCACAGCCTTATTCATTTCAGGGAAATACTTTCATTAAATATCCGCTTATCTAATATAGTAGAAAGACAGAAAGTTCGTTTGAATGTATAAAAGTTATTGGCAGTTCTTGTAATTCTTGTAATATTGGTTATAACTTTGACAGTTACCGAAAGTCAACACCTGTGCATTTAATTTTAAAATAACTTTATCCAGGGCAGTTCTGTTCATTTATACCACAACAATTAACAGTGCATTTGCACTGTAAATTCTGCTGGTAACCTATATTCACTATATCCACTATCCACTATAGAATTTAAATTTTACAACTGACGCACCCTAGCAGTAAAAAGTCAAACCTAAACCATACAGTTTTCTTCAATTCTGGTTCGTCCTTAATAGGTCAATACTTGTTTGTACAAAAAAAAAGTATTTTCGCTCACCCCAAAACCGACGTAGACCACTCCATCTCGGTGGTAGACGCCGGCGCCGACGTGCTGCGCGTCGGAAGGCTGAGGCGCGGCATGATGCGCAGAGTTATCGGCCGGCGGCGGCGCATCGAGTAATCTGTAATACAGACCGCCCCCACTGTACTGACGCTCCTTGCTCATAGATGGCACCACGAGTGCCTCCCGCGACTTTTGCGCTCCTACATCTTCCGCATTCGGATGCTCATCACGTTCGGAGTTTTTTCAATGTTGCAAAATTAAATTGGCTTACCGCTCACGGACGTCAGCGAGTTTCTCGGCGCGAACGCGTGCGGCGAGAGAAAATCTCCGGTGATTATCTTCTCGGGAGTTGGCACGGGCATCGGCTGACTCTCCTCCCGAGTGAATTTAATTTTTATGGAAGCCATTGTGATCAATTTATAATCTGCAAACAGAAACGCACTTAAATTTTGTTTTAGGCATAAAGTGTCAAAATACAGCTTGTGATGAAAACGTTGGGTTCTCGTGTGCATTCGATTAGTTTCTCGTATGACGCACTTGTTAAGAGTGTCGCTGGTTGGAGAAGACAAGGACGTCGGGACAAAGTGATATACGCCAGCGGCGATGAGCGTCCTGGATGCGTTAATCAGATCACACGCCCGGATGCTTTCGCTCGCGTCGCGGCGCATCCTGTCTCGTCCCGTTCGTCTCCCGCTGCGCACTGGTCAAAACCGGCCTGCTTTCTAGCGATGTCGACCGCATGGTCGGATGGAAGACGTGCTTAGAAACCGCGTTATATTTTCCTTCCGCACATGCACTACATTTTCAGCAAAATCGGCGCTTTTAAGTGGCGCCAAATGACAACGTTGCTTGTGAGCGGATTAGTAATATCTTCCTGCTGTATCTTATTATTCGGGATTTGGCTCGATGCAAACACATAGCTACAAGATACATCTGTATATGTCGAATCAATTTTTGCACGCAATCGTAGGGATTTTTGCAAATCTCCGAAAAGAAGCGTTATTATTCCAAAGAGCGTTCGAGGTACAGACAAAAACATCCGAAACACGCCGCCGGCGCGACGCTTTGAGGCTAGCATTTAAATCGTCGTTTTTTGGAAAGCTAATTTCGCTTCGACGCGCATCCATTCAATTGCCGTTTAATATGCGTGCCTGGGACGTCGCGACGCGAATTGAAGCGACGCGCCGGCGGGGCGCATGGGGACGGCGCACGGCAATTCGAACTCTCTGATACGAATTCGCATTTTTGTGTTATTTGCGTTTGCACAATATGTAGTCGGCGAGCGAGCGGCGTTTTATCGTTTCAGCCGTTTTTGTTGCCTAAAATAAAACAAAGAATGAAGCGGGACGGAAATTGAAGCGAGAAACTGTGAATTAAATTTCGATGTAGTTCATTTTTAATTTAACGCTTTCGAATATCCTATCCTATAAGATATATAATTGATGATTAAGGTCATTAATATGGACATATAATCATATTTTAATCGGCTTCTGAATAATTATGAAATAGGAAGTTATTTTTAGTTACAAATTGGCTCTCTAGATTGCCGTCAACTCTTTAAACGTATAACCAAATTTCGCTAATGGTTTCATTAAAATTTTTTAGCAAAGTATTAATTTATTTCAAAAACGTGCTGAATTTTTGTTCGCAATATTTAAACGGATTACGCGGCGGGCAAATTAAATTTATTGCGCGCTCTGCGAAGGCGCAGGATGACAGAAAATGTGTGATATCTTAACGCCGAGGAAAAGGAAAAGTTCGCGGAAAATTTCGCTGCCAGCTTCCGATGAGCATCCTGCATCCCAGCATTGCTTCGTAATCGCTTTAGATTCAAATCGAATTAGGTGGATATTTTCACTTACTTTGCATACGAATATTCGGTGAATCTACCGGGGAATCGCGTTTTTCAGGACTAATGGTCCAATCGCAATTTCAAATTTCAGTTTTCATCGAAATAATAAAATCACATACGACCGCCTTTGATTCCGCCCATTCCAGTTTTGCCGACGGAATTTTCACGCTCCGCTTTTTTACATTCCGTCAATGTCGGATATCCGAGGACATTTCCATTTATTTTTACTTTCATGTTGCTCTTACGCCTCTCTTGCCACGTCGCCGTCGCCATCGTCGCGCCTGCTTCTGACGCACGCGTGAGATGAAGGCAAACCGGCATGAGCCGATTGCAGGAAGCATCGGGGAACAAAAGCGGAAGCAAATGTAGTGGGAACTCACTCGTATGTCCTCCACATCTATAAACGCGAGAAATTAAAATCGAGAACTGCGCCGCGAATGTGCGCACACCCTAAGATTTGGAAGCTTCGGTTCTTTGGACGTCGCGAAGGATGAGGACGAAAGTGCCGCCGAAAGTAACATGAAGTTCAGCCTGCTTGAAATACTATAAATTCGAGTGGAATGGCAGAAAGGAGGAATGCCAAGAGCTTTGATCTTCGTGCCAGACACACGAGATGATCTGCAATGCGATCAAATGAGCGCACGTCAAAAGGGCTCAACCCCATGGTGGTATTGTACTTGCGCAGTGCCACATAACGAAAGTTTTTTATACTTCGCATTGAATGCGAGTGCGGATAAGTTCAATGGCTGTAGAGAAGTGTCTGGAATGTTCGGGCGGTTGGAGATTATAATTTTATAATCTCCTGGCGGACACAAGCAAATTGATGAAGGATGAAGCATTGTGCGACTTCCATCCTTTCTGCTGCCACGGAAAATCGACCTGCACGTTGATGAGTTATATTGCGTTGCGGTCGAGACCAATTCCTAAGGGCAATTGGGAGTTTCCCAATATTCTGAACTTTAAAATTATTTTCATATACTGTGGTGCATACGGATATTGGGATAAGCCTCTTAGTCCAGTAATTATTAACAAAGTACATGATTAATCACAAAAACAGTGCGCCCCCGGGTGGGATCGAACCACCGACCTTTCGGTTAACAGCCGAACGCGCTGCCGATTGCGCCACGGAGGCGATGAAAGGGCAGCACTTCCTAATACTTTTTTTCTACTTATGTTTGCAAGCAGTGCTTAACATGGCACCTTTTTCACCCTCCATGTCGCTCACTTTTTTTCACTGAAAGCAGTGTGTAAAAACCATCTTTTTTACTACGACTAGGTCGCTCGTGATTTTTCACGGCTCGTATTTCAAAAGCACCCCCTTCACGCGTTAAATGCAAAAGCTACTATTTTACATTAGAATGGAGATTATAACAAATAATAAAATTAAGCTAGAATCTTAGTTAAATCTTCATGTTCATCGTTGTTTTATCGTTGGTTTGGCAGCGTCGGGCGTCGTTAATCCATGATGCACTTTCTGTCCTATCACGCGGAAACTTTTCGAAGCTGGATGAGTTTTCGAGTCGAGACGCGCAAACCGAGTGCATCCACAATGCGCCGCCTCCGCTTCAAGAACACTGATAGGCAAAGCGAATTTCGAACGGGTCATCAACGATTCGCAGCACAAATGGCAAACTTCCGCGATTTCTAGTCAACAGAATCCTTGTGTCTACAGCTCTCTATTATTGCGTCTCCTCGCGTCTTAGAAAGTCCACAGTATAGTAATCCCTTCGGAAGAGTTTAAAGTTTGTTTCCTCCGACTTGAAAGCAGTCACACACGTCGCGGTTTCTACCGAATCTTCAATTCCCATTGCGGAAAGATGCGGAAGATTGATTTAATTAAATAATTTGAAGAGACTGATAATTATTTTACGTGAATAATATAATTCTCATTTAAAGTAAAGTCGGCGCAAATATTTTGCGTTTGCCAATGGCAAATCCTTTTGCGCCTCGCTTGTTTTGCGGGAAATTCAATGGCGAACGTTTCGCACAAAGGCCCGCCTGATGGACTGCGTTTGTTTGCAACCAATTAGCATCGCGAGGCGACCCTCGATTTTCCGCAAACATTATGCGCAACCGCCAAAAGAGAGCGGAAATATTTCGACGCGAAGCATTTGCATAAAAGCAACAAGCGCTGTTTAAGAGACGAAATTGTATTCATTGCGCACGTTTTATAAGATCTTTTAGTTGTCGCGTTCAAAAATACGCTGCGTTCCGCGTGCGTGGGTCGGCAAAGTTGGTAAATATTTGGAGAATTCTTCGCGATACATCTCGCAGATTAAATAGAAACTCGCGAAACCATGCGCAGGTTAATGCCTTTAAGCCTGTTGCTCGCCCGAACGTATTTCCCCGACGTTTTCGACACATTTCAATCGCGCATCAATACTCCTTCGACGCGCTAACCTCACCGGCGTCGGCGCTTCGAAAAGCCTTTTCCGCTCGAAGGATACGCCCGAAATATTAAATAATGAAAAAGTTGTAGCGTCGAGAATTTCGGAAAATCGCAAAGGCGAGAGCTGCGAAATATTTCAGCGTCGTTCCGCTTCCTTTCGTTCCGCTTCCTTCGTCGTCGAACGGAACGATTTTTGATTAAGTACTCACCAGCCTAACATCGAACCAAGCCGATTAGATTCTGTATGTGATGCAATACAGAACATGCGATTCTTATTTTCTTATTTTTACATTCTATGACTAGTATGCCATGCAAACCTCAAAGTGTTGTGAAGACTTTAAACAAGATTTTTGTTCAATATTTTGCAGCATAAACTTCGTTCATGTTGCTCATATTGCTAGATGCAGAAAAACTTCAATAACATTGAAGTTTACTAAATACACACAATTTAAAATGTTATTCCTTATTTCTACCAAATCATTATTTGAATTTGTTTTGTGTTGTCATAGCAACAATCACTTAATTCGCTAGAAAGCGCGGCAAATTTGAAGGGAATTCACGTCACAGTTTCTTGAAAAAAGAATCGATTCATAGATGTAGTTCTAATTTCATTATTATTGGGTCATAGTTAGTCATTTTGGCAAAGCTTTGAAGCATATTTAACTAGCTTTTAACTGTTGTGTAGATAATTTTCTTACACGTAACGATTTCAATATAATGCGATAATTTTTGTTACTAAACCCTGAAATGTTCTAAGTTTTCTACATTTTACCAACAAACTGAAATATAAAAACATTTGATTGATTAATTTCTGTTAAAACTGAGCCATAATGACGAATTAAAAGTTACGTCTTTTATAAGTAACCAGAAAAAAACATAACCTAACATGAAGCCTACTTTTGTCAATCACCCATTCCATTCCACGTTAAAAGAATGATTCATTAGTTACATTATTCACGCGTTAAGAAACGCGAGGCGGTAAAGGGTACGTCGAATGTTTCTCTTTTAGATTGGCAAACAGCAAATCGATTGATTACGCCGATCGGCGCCCCGATTAGTTAGCGAAGCTCAAATTGTCAAACGGACGTGTTCGCTCGCGCTAAGCTCATCCAACACGCGTTTCGGCCGCTTTGAGGTGCATCCCCCGACCGCTTTGACTAGCGATAAGTGAAAGGAGAGCAACCTGCGCACGCCGCGCCGCGGCGCAGAGATGCCGGAAGTTGCTCGGCGATGGTAAGTGGGTAAGTGGGTAGTTTTGTTTTCGCAGCGGCGGTGAGTAGCAAAGGGCGATTGGCGCACGTTAATTGCAAAGGCCCGAATCAATAAATCGACGAGTCGAAGGGAGCTTTTTCGTTATTTTCTTCATTCGCCGCATCCGAGGGCGCGCTCGACTTCCACCGACACATTGGAATGAATTACGCTTTATTGACAGTTATTGACTCAATCGTGTTTGGATAAGCGATAATGAAATCAAACAGTCATCAGTTGCCGAGAGTTTTTTGCGCTTTCATCTTTAAAGATTGATTAAAACTTTGGTCTCGACATAGTAGTATTATGAATCGATACCGACGGTCATTAATCACAATGCGAAACATATCCGGTGAACAAGTCGAATCGGTTTGTTGGCTGAATGAGTGAAATAAATTTAGTTGGTCGACTGAAACAAAGTTGTAATTTCGCCAATGGTTGAAGGATTCATTAGAGCAATTTTCATATTCAAATCAGCACGTGCACCAATTTGACGGTTGGAATCGCGCATTGATCGAAATGTTATTTATTATGCCCGGATGGAATAATATAATGTGTGATTATGGAACGATGTTCGAGCACACTTAAATTCACTAATTGTAAGTAAGATATAAACGGATATTTATTAATTTGCAGGACAGGATTTAATCACTGGATAATGCACTCCAGTGATCTTTATTAATTTATTACAAATTTCATTTTATTGGTTAGCCTGGTTACTAAATATTTTGGGTTTATTGCGGTTTTAATTAAAATAAATTATTTGTATATTTGTATGTTCTGCGATGGGATTTACTGCGATGTACAGATTGTCAGTTCTCCTTTCGTTCGACAATGTTCTAGTCCAATTTTGAAAGACAAGATGTCTATGGGGCGTTATCTTTGACAAACCTGTGTAAGTATTGGATCGAGTAATAAGTAGTGAGCGTTTTATCGTCCACATTTTTCGTTTTTCTACGGAGAGAAATCCAGTAGGGCAAATTGTTGTCATTCTAAACATAAATGAGAAAATTCACCAAAAAAGTGGTAATGAGCGTTTTTCTTTATTTAAAAATTCGACTGTTCGCATCAAATATAAGAACAATTTAATCAATTATGTATTGCTAACAATCTCATGTCACCGTTCGATGAGTGTCGATGCTCCTTTACCAGAAATTGGCTGGCCTAGATTCTAAGGAATTAAGGAGCCAATTTTGGAGGTTCCTTTCATTGTTAAACGTTACTGTTGAGAACTGAGTGTGTGTGAGTGTAGCTTTAGGTTATTTTATCTTATATTAGACGTAAGTGTGTTTAGTCTTAAGATAGTTATAGGCGCCTGAATGGCGGCCGGCTGCGCCTATTGCTTGATATGCTTGAGGGTGGGTGGGGGAGTAATACCCCGAGACGATTGTCGTCTTTTAGTTCCTAAGTTTTCAGTGTCCTACGAGACTCGGTCTCAAGTACCACGCCGTCACGCTGCATCTGGGTAGCGTGAGTTTTGGGCGTTTTGTGTGCATTCTGTACACTCATATCGGGGCATTCGACACCGGGTCGATTGTTACCGATTTTTGATTAATTAAAGCCGCGAGTGCGTAACAGTTACACATGTAAACAAAAGAAGGCGATAGAGTTGTAGAAGAGAAAACGAGCATTCGAATAGTATGGTACACATTTCACCTCAATTTTTTGTAGAAAAGCGAAAATATGGATAATAAACTCTCACTACTTATTACTCATCCAATACACAACGTAATTATTGTTCAGATGACTTACAGATAACATTAGAAATCGATCATTACTATATTAAACACATTTGAAATATGATATAATAATTTCGTGACATCTGATACCTTTTGAAAGCAACATAATCGGAAGTTGATAATGGGATGACGGTTCTACCACGACTAGATGCATGAATGGACATCTTCTCAGATCCTGATCTATAATGAACATCTCACAATAGTAATAAGTTATCATCAAATACAAGACTACTTATTTACCACGCCATCGATACAACGTCAAGATCTATTTCCTCCCCGTTCTGAAAATTGACTGCAACGTAAACATCCGCCACGACGTGAAACGAACCCGACAATATCAAAGCTGATAAGTCGCAAGAGGAAAATTTCCCGGGCAAGAATTGATGCCCACGCAAGTCAACCAGAAGGGACGGAGATCTTTCGGCGTTCGGGAATGAAATAACTCTTCGTTATTTCGGTATTTTCCCATTATGCTTCGACTCTCCCTTTATGAACGGCTTCTCGTGGTTTGCGAGGGCGCTTCATTGTTGCGCACCTATTCACCCTTTAGTCATTCGTTTTTTCGGCTGCGTCTACATTAAGCGATATTATAGGGTCGAACACTTTTTCTAATTGGGTTTAACAATAAGTATGTTTACTCTGATTGCAAGTGCACACCGCGTGGTTGCTAAAAATATCAATTTACTTAATGATTCGAAGCACCCAAGAAAAAATGATATTGTAAGTAGGTACTCGATGATATTACTTCGTCCTTTACTAAATTAATTTAAGTACCTCCAGACATTCCTATTTACAAAATTATTTGTAAAGATAAATGAATATGCGGATTTTTCTTTTGTTAAACGCATATTTGACCTTACTTTAGTCTTTTTATTCTCAACTTTTGTTACATACGAAGTTTCATTAACTTTCTTCGCTGTTTCTTGAATGAGTACCAAGTAACTTTTTCCGAGATCAATCAATCAATTTCTACAAACAAACAGACATGACAAAGTGATCGTAAAGAAAAACTGTGAATCGACTCGTATTAGTGTTAAATTCAAAAGTTAGATTTTAATCCAAAATTTTCTACATCCGTATCATCTTTATTATCCCCTTTCATAACTTTCATCATAATTATCCTAGTCGTTAATCCAGCGCAGTGGAAAACTCCCCAAATCCACGACTCTATGTCATTGATTCGGAAGCTGGAATTAGCACGCACCACCGAAACGACGGCGCAACTCGCAAGGCTTTAAATTCAATAAGCCCCCCACGTAAATCCTCGCGCTCGGGTGGTGACATGTCACATGCGCCTTGAGTCGTGCGACATTTGCAACAGGCTCCGAGCAAACAACTGGTTCCGCTCCGCGTCAGCGCGTACGTCACTCCTGCGAATTCCGAAAACATTCGGGGATTATTCCCGTCCCGCGTGCCGGCCGCCATCTTTCTCTATTTTCCGACTTTCCGCCACGCGATTAAATTACGAGAGATCAGGATGTATCACCTTGCACTTTGAATTATAAAAAGAAACAGAGCGCCGAGCAAGGAAGCTAGAAAGCAAGGAAATAAAAAGAACCACAAGAAAGAATCGAAGTATGCGAGGAGGAAAACATGAAGATCGAGGAGGCAAACAAAGCGAGAAAATCAAAGTGCGAGTGCAATTCTTACTTTCTTATTTATTTCTTGCCTGTCAGGCAGGAGAGAAGTTTGCTTGGCTTATAAATCAATCACGAGAAGGTGAAAACAGGATGGGAGCGAATGGAATAACTGAAACAAATAAACCGCCTCAACGATTTTGACTTTTCGAACAGAAGCAGAGATCATATAAATAGGCATTTGTTGTAGCAGCGGGTGAGCAAGAAGTACGAAAATTCAATACTTGCTAAGATGATTATCGTAATAATTCAAAGGTGTAATACAACACGCAGCATGAAATCGATCTTCGCAGGATCTTTGGCAGGCGGCGGGCGAAAGCTCTTTCTTCTGCGCGCCTTCTTGTACGAGCTCTTCCGGTTATGGCGCAGCGTGTCGAGTGTCGCTGGGAGCTGGAAATTAAATGTCTTTCCAAGCACGAGCAGACGCACCCGGGCCAGGACGATGGCAATTGATTACAATGTCAAAACGCTTCCGAAATGTAGGCAAAGTAATTAAAGTTGGTTGCGCCGTTTTCATCGGCGTAAGTTCGAAAAAATTCAATTATCGTCGACACTGATTTCGGACAAATAATTTGACGTTCTCCGGATGGAAATAAAACAACGTCGTTGTTCAAATTTACTTTCTAGAGTCTGTAGAATATAGTTTTATTTATAAAAATAAAAAACGCTCAGAACCACACCCCAAACGCTCGTATTTGCACTGATAATTAAACTTTTCGGGCTAGAAAAATAATTACGTTCTGTTGATTTTTACATTAACCATCTAAATTTCAGTTTCATGCTTCGCACTTTTATTGAATACTTTTCACTGAAATATCTGCGTTCATAAATTTATTGTGGAGCACAAATCGTGATCAGTGGAGAGCGTGCTAGATTAATGTTTCAAACTAACTATCAATCCGTATCATAACAACACACACTTTTATATTTGGTTTTATTCGTTTTATCTGCACAAATTTAGATTTTGACTGATTGCATATCATCAGATATTCACCTGGTGTAATCGCGTCGTTGAAATGTTTTACAATTATTAATGCCAGTAATGACAATTTAATTAAAACTTTATCACTGAAGGGTGTGAATATAAGTGCTCTTACATTTTGATGAATGCCGACAAGTGCCACCAACTTCCTTTCGGCAAATTAGCGATCAGATAACGATACTCGAGTGCTAACAAGTGTGAGATTATAAGCTCGACAATTGAAAATCACACGGTAATTTGTTCCAAATGGTCTCACACTCCTCGAATTAATATATTCATTAAAATATCTATGCGTATCTGATATTCTTTCTTCGAGTCATCACTCAGAAATATTTCGATATATGTTTGATTTTGGGTTTATCCTTTCAAAATTATTTTTGAAGTGGAATAAATGAATCTTGAAAGTTACGCAATACAATGGCATGATATTTTTATACAACGTTAGGTTGCATTTTATGATTGTTTTGTGGGGAATTTATATTTTATGAATAATGCTGTTTATTATTTAAACAATCAATCAAAAGCGTAGTAGGCGGGCAATTAATAGTTTGATATTTGCTTGAATTAGTTAGATATACCTATATTTTCAAATTCCACAGTTTCCAGCTCCCAAATACAAACGATTGATACCAACACTGGAGGACAGTGCAAAATCACGGTTCTTGATTAGTTCTGTGACGGTTTTCGTCGTTCGAGCTATTATCACATATTGGCGCGCTATTTCCAATTGATTATTTCCCAAATTAGACGCGATATCAATAAACAATGTTCACATTTGAATTCACTGACCCAAATTACTATAATCAGCAGGACCAGAGAAAACATTTAATTTTGTTCCCTCGCGTAATAATTTCCGGTGGATAATCACTTAAATCTTTCAATATCAAGTTTATAACTTTGCCTCAAACCTTTCAAATATTTAATGTAAATAAACGCAGGCGCTTTATGAAAATACAAATACTGCCAGCTTGAAGTTCTGTGTTATTAGGACAGTTCGCGCTCGTGACCCACTCGTCTGCTAAATTGCACGACCCAAAGCGCTTCTGACACTTTGAAGGCGCCGCGTCACGTCGAGCGCGTATAATTAGATGTCTGCCAAACAACTTAATTATGCCCTTGATGAGCCGCCATCGGTGCAACCCTTCGAGGCCTAGACAAACATGCGGGAGGTTATCCATCGGCTGGATATAGGTATTATTATAACGCGCTGCAAATTAACGAGGTTTGCAAGTGCCGCAAGTGGACCGCTTGATAAGGTGGGGAATAAAGATGCTCGGAAGCTGGGAGGAACTCGACGCGAAGCCAAATCGGATTAGACACGAGTGAGATGTAGGTACATACTGGAAGTAACATCGGCGGCTCGGAAACCCATAAAGTGTAGAAATTAGAAACGTATTGTAATACAAGCACTTCGCTTGACTTACTCTCGATCTCCAAACTGCTGGAAATCTCTTATGGCGAACCGCGAAAAACGTAATGAGATTCGGTGGATTGTGGGCGAAAAAAAAAAAACGAAAAAGAAAATTAATATCAGAGTAACAATATTTACATTGTTTTCGCGAGGTCATATACGACACGTTACATTATTACGTTTTGGTCGTCTCGTTATCAATGTCATTCGCGTTGAAAATACTGATATGACAGAAAAACACGAGAAACCAAACACAATCTAATAAAGAGAAAAAGATACTCTCTTTGTAAATTATAGCGAAATTAGTCTGGTAGACGTAGGAACTCATTGGGGAGCATGTCTGGCCCTGGCGAGTCGTTTTTTTGTTTGGCATCACGTGATCTTTACAAAGAGTCTGGAAATCCAATGACATTACCTGGTACTTAACTTAGTACCAGGTAATGTTTGTTTTGTTGCAAACCGTAAATATTTTTCACTGGAATTTGGAACAAGTGATATACATCTGAAACATTTGAAAAAACTGTCGTTATTTTGAAATTTTACGACAGTTTTCCAAAAAGTAAATATTGCTATTCAGTGGTTCCTATTCAACTTTGGGCACTGATTCGAGAACCGCCATTTGTCTTTTTCTGGTTAAATTCCAATATCATGATTTTGTGGAGACTGGAAGTACAAGTCGCATTAGCCTGAAAATTTCAGGCAAATAATAAGCATCGTAAACATTTGGAGAAATTGTCGTTTTATTTCAAATTTTATGACGATTTCCAATTAGAAATAAAACAATATTGCTATGAAGGCCAGTGAACTGACTGTTCCAATGATTTTGGGGTAATTTTGGAACGCTGATTCCAGAACCGTCATTTGTTTTTTCCTAACAGCTTCGAGATATACTCGATCAGTCTATTCTATTTGCATTCCAATTGGTATTCCAATATTATAAAACTGGAAACAATGACTTGAGATACAAAAGGTTTTCAACACTTCTAGGATAATTTAAGACACGAATTCCAAAACCTTGAACTAGAGCACCGCGAATCTAGAACAATGAAGTTTGTTTCACGTCGTTGTAAAGTTATGTTGCAAAGAGAAATATTTTTACCGGAATATCGAACAAATAATAAACATCCAAAACATTCGTTGAAATTCTTGTATGACGATTTACATCTAGAAATGAAATAATATTGAAATTAAACTCTCATAGAGAGTGTGTCATTACACTCATAAAATTGAAACGAATACAAAATCGCCCACAATCGTGAGTATTTGCATTGCACAGATGATTAATGTGGGCGTGCGAAATAATTGCGTTTCGCTGATTTTAACATTATCTACCACTAAATTAATGTCCGATTTGGGTACACTAAAACTTCACACTTTTCATTCAAATTGCATTTTAAATGAAAGTTTGCAGTCATCAAATCCTACATGTTTACTATCACTCATAAATCATTCTGTTTTCATTTTGTTTCAATTAGATATTTATAATTGCCGTGTTTTGAAAATTATGTAAAATCACGTCAATTCAGTATTTGATCATGGTGCAAAATATAGCAAATTGCAAATATGCAAAAGTTTGTATTCGATTGGCATGTCACGAATGTAGCAAACGGTATTTCGTATATTCAAACGCACAATTTATGGAAACTTATACGTTGTCGTGTTAAGGTTTATCAGAACATTAACATTCTCGACATAATTTGACTAATAACATGCAGATAGCCAGTCAAAATTGCAAGCAAATAGTAAATGTCAACGTAGTTTATTTATTTTTTATTGCGGACCTAGAAAATGCACAACAGTCATTATCAAAGTGATCGTAAAAGTGAGCAATGAGTTTAAATAAACCAGCAACCACACAATAATCATTTGCGTGCGTTATCGTTACCATTCTTATCACAAACGAATTTTCACCATGGCTTTTGCAAGCAGCGCATGCCGCGCGTTTCTCGTCTTACCTTTAAAACTACAAGTCGCCTTCCTTTTAATTGTCCGCCTACTCCAAACGTAACACACGATTTATCAAACAACAAACAACAATTTCAATAACAAGCGCCGGCACGAATCGCGCTGCGACTTTATTTCACTGGACTGTTTTAGCCTTAACAATTTTAATTAATCCACTCGTGGTTGACGGCTAACATTGCCACGTCGGCAACCACCGCGAACACGTTAACACAGTTTGGTTTAATTAGAGCAATTAAAACTACTTGTTACGTCGAAATTATTGTTCGTAAAGAACAAACGTCGCACCGCTCCGCGATAATATCTTGTGCAGCACGAGTTTTATAGTTCACGCCACTGTAAAAGGACATCCGCGGTAAAAACAAAGGAGACTTTTCGTTCGCGGGTTAAAGCTGGTGCACCTGGCGCACTATCACTGATTTTCATAAACGGGTTAAGGTCGCACGACTTACTAGACCGATTGCAGCCGGACTGTAAGTTTAAGGCAACGGCCGAGCGCCGATTTTTGCGAGTTTGCCGGTCGGTAATTTTCGCTCGACGGCGCACGATTCGAACTCTTCGGTAGACGTAGGTACAGCCGGTAAATTACATTATTTTCCCCTGCGAGCGACTAACGTGTGGGGCAGGAATAAATCCTTGCGCACTTTGTTTTGCCTGCGCGACGCGGCTCGACGCGCTCGTGGAAATGGCCAAATAAAAAATCGGGGCTGAGCGTGGCGCGTGCGTTTCACGTGGTGCGCGCTGCCCGGGAGCCGACGCGTCGCGCGATATCGTTCGACGGACTAACCGTTATCAAACCCTCTCGAAGAGCGCGCCCACGCGCCGCGCCGATGTTATTATTTATGGCGCACGCGTTTAATGTTTTCCGCGGAGCGCACGCCGACGGCGCGCGCGACACGTCCGCTTTTACATTGCCGCCGCAACGACGGGCAATGAGAGTCGCTGCAATATGCATTGTAAAATCGACGCTAACATTTTGCAAACCGTCGAGAGAAATTCAAGGCGGCATGTTTGCAAACATGCTTTAAGGTGAAATCAATTTGCGAGCACTACTTTCTGCTGTTAGTCAAACTAACCCATTATTTCCTGCTCCTTAATTAGATGCCCGGAAAATTGTGTACATTTTTAGGTGATTTTTTTTATGGAAATCGACTCCACAGATGTTTCTATTTATAAAAATGTATAAACTAGTAAGTAAACCAAGGAGAAATGTTCATAAACTTCAAGTTTGTAGGTTGAAAAGTATTATGTGTAGTGATGTTGGGACTGTTGCATGTCTGTAACTGAACTAACAATCTTCTTAAGTCCAAAATCACGCGGCTTGCCCGAAAGACTTACTTGAGCAACGGGCGAGAAAAAATCAAGATTTTCCTGCATTATTATTGTTAAAAACACTAAATTGTCAAAATGTCCACTCTAATGCAAGTTGTTCCAAAAACTAAAAGGAACAAATGCTAAAATTCACACAATTTTGATTTTCCCTTGGTAAATCATGGGTTAATGTTATAAAAACTCAAAAAATACAAATTTCATCCTTGAACAATAATAAATCAACTCATAACTCATGCACTAATTGAAATATTTTGACTATTTTGTTCATGGATTTTGTAAATGGTCATCTGTATTAATTACAGATTAAAATGTGACATAAGTTATGAAATAATTTTGTGGTACCTCTGTTTATCACCTTTTTAACCAGAAATCTACCGAAGGAAACATTTAAACATTATGCGAACGTGGGATCTTGAACTATTCCGATTATAAGTAAAAAAAATATGTATGCAATCATAGACAACATAAGAAAACATGTAAACGTAGCTAAACATATCAATTACCGCGTCTAGTTGTACTTTAACACCTATTTACCAATGCCGTTATTTGCAAAACGTTAATTCAATAACACTTACGGCTCCACAGCTTCGCTTGGCACTTTATCCTCGCAATTGCCTACTGTACAGTCACACCAACAATAACAATACAACGCGATCACCTTCACCTTGTGCTGAATAAAAGCGTTCTCCCATTATGCGATTAACCATGCAATTAAGCGCACTAACGCTGTAATTACCCGCAGTAACACAAGACTCGTTGCAATTATACCCAAAGCGTACACGTACGCGATAAACGTGCAAGCGATTTACGAAAACGTGCGCACTTTTTGTTGCATGTATATTACAATTTTGCTACCTATTTTTAGTTAATATGGTTAACGCCGATGCACGTTTTTGTTGTTATGCTAAAATCAAGCGCGCCCGCTTCGTGCTACCGTTTGCTAGCGGCCGCGCGGCGCAACTGAAGTTGTTTATAGTCGCAAAGCAAATTCATGCGCGCGTTCTCATTGTTGCTGGACGCCAAACGCGCGAGTATTATTGTCCGTGGGAATTGCGATGCCCCATCTCATCATGATGCGCGTATTTATGCGTTGTCACATATTGCGCAGAAATTACTCAAAATTTACGCTTGTTTGCAAGACGAAAGCGCACAAAGCACATACAGCACGTCGTATTTCAGTAATTAAATCTATTTCTGCAAGATAAAATCATGAATTGTTATAGAACTAAATTATGACAGAAGAATTAATACAATTACATGTACACAGTACTAATAAAAAATAATGAATCAGTACATAGTCTTACAATAAGCCTAAAGAGTAATCAATTATGTTTACCACAAAACATAAGAGAATACAGTCAGCGTCTGTGTAATAAGACGAACAAAATTAATTTCGAATGTTCGGTTTCGGTTTTTCAATTGTTGGAAAGCGATAAAACTAATATCTGCCACTCCGCCCGGCACGATGTCTGGGCGATCTCGATCTCTTCGGCTCACGAGACCTAGAGCGCCTCTTCGGCGACCTAGATCGCGAACGCCTGCCGCCGCCACCACCGCCGCCGCCGCCACCGCCGCCGCCGCCGCCCCCGCCGCGGCCCGCTTTCCTCCGAGAGTACAAGTACCTGCGCAGCTCTCGCGAGATGGGCTTCAAGTGCATGAAGTTGCAGAAACCGGAGCGCGTGCATTCGCCCATCTCGTACTGTCGGCAGCACGCCTCCCTAAAGTCCGTTACCGGACTTAGCTCAGCATAAACGGGCCTACCGCCGAACCAGCGGTTGTTGAGATCGTTTACGGCGCGCTCGGCGTCCTCCTCGCGGCGGAACTTAATGTACACGTTGCCGACGAGGTGATCGCCAAGGTTGTCGCAAACGTTCATTTCTTCAATTTCGCCATACTTGTCTTCGCATTCAACAAAGACGTCTTCAAAGAAGTTGTCGTAATGCTCTTGCATTTCTTCATCGGACACATTTGCGACCACTGAAACCGACCAAGCGTTTATGTTCAGTGCAAAATGATAATCACTAATACTCACAATGACTGCCATCTGCCGATTTCGCAGAATTCTGTGGATTGACATAAAGATTCTGCAGCAAGCATGTCTGCGAGAATGTTGGTTTGTTGTGAATGCGCGAGCATCGGTCTCCGTGGCGGCACGCTCCGATTTTAAAGTAGAATGAACAATTTACTCTGAAGCATAGTAAAAGGAGAGACCGTTATGATCGTTGCGTTGTAAATAAAGCGGTGGAGTAACGAAATGCTATGTTTGGGAGCATTTTAGGTTAGATGCTTCATCACACCGATTTTACTTGTATTTATGTGGCTTTTTAAGTTAAACAATAACTTACTTGTCTTTCTCGGTACCAAAAATAGCCGCGAGATACTCGGCCATGGTAGTGAGCGGCTAATTGGGGCGGCAATTGATGATTTCGGTGCGACGACTTTCATTCACCGCTCACAACGCTTCGAGTCGTTACAAATGGCTACCAGCCTTAGTGACACGTAAAATCACCAGATTTGTCCGAAATCACTATGTGGGTAAATTTGAAAAATAATTATACAAATATATATACAGTGTTTTCTAGCTATTGTAACACTAATAATAAATAATTAAATCTGATTTGGTTAAAAATAAAACGCATATAGTTGTTATTATAATAGAAGAAAATCAAATATTGATGTATGCTTGGTTGCCTATATTAAGAAGCTACAAAGCTGTTTATCATTACAGGTAAAGATTACTATGAAGTATCTAGTATTCAATTAATAATATTAACAATGTTACTTAATTATGCAAATGTCTTGGTAACTAAAAATATCGGCCCTCTAATTTCTTAATAATATGGAAAAGTTTTAATAACAAAAAGCATGTGATACCCATACTATTTCTAATATTATGAAGAAGTAAGCATAAATTGCTCATGTAGCACTGCATACGAGTTACATCTCTCTCCTCACGCTCCTCACACAATCAGTAACGTTTAAGAACTCGGGAATAGAACCAACCATCCTTAGAAATGCAACGTTGCGAAGTAGACATCCAACGAGTACGACCACTAAACCACTGGACCCGTCTTTCGCCTTAAACAGCATTTACAATATGATCATAGTATTAACAAACTGCTAAATGTTGCTAAAGGCGAATCACAAGCCCAGTGCTCCAATGGTCGTACTAGTTCGGTGTCCATCCAGGTTTGCCTTCTCTCTAGGGTTTGACGGTTATGGCCTCAGTTGGGAGAATACGTCATCAACGCATTCTTTACCACTGTCCTCATTTGAGGACGGAAAAACAAACTTTTTGGGAATTTTTGACCTCGCATAGAGAGAAGTTGAAAATGTGGTTTCAATCACAGAACCGTCCTGCACTATTTGAGTTATAGAGAGAACCACTCATTCACATCGGAATGAACCTAGATGCAGGAAGCTATCGCACGTAGAACGCCGATTTTCAAGGCAAGCAAAAGAATTCAAGATCCTGTGATAAAAGCGCAGCTTATCGATTTACATCGGAACAATTCAAACCTAAATATTATTTAATGGTGTGTATCCAAAAACTTCAAGTTTCTGGTATAAACCTGATTATTTCGTTGTCCGTGAATTATCCATCATTCAAAAGGTGACAATTTCTTAATAATGCTATCATTAACAATGCTTCCTGAACGCGTGGGCCGTCATGGACGTAATGCGCTGTTATTTTTTCAATCTAGGCCTCGCGTGCACCGCCGCCGCCAGCGTTCGCGACTTTGCCGCTTCCAGCGGTCTCGCTCGACGCCAGTCCTCGAACGCCGCCCGCCGACGACGCAGCCGACCACTTCCACCGCTTCCACCGACACGAGCGCTCGTCGTCGCCTCGTCGCAACTTCGCGCCCTTTATCAACACTTCGCGACCGCGTCAAACCGCTGAACACCTCCGATTACGGACGGAGCGGCCGCCGCAAATTCAAGTCGCGAAACGCCGAGTCTCCGGTCCCGACGCGCAAGTGCGCAACGTGCGCGCAGAATACGATATTCAAACGATCGCGAACGAGCGGCGGATGTTCGTGCGCGATAAGTGCCGCAATTTATTAGACAACTGACTAACGCCTTCGACGCCGCACGTCCAAAATTGACCTGCGGCACATACGACGCTATATAAGCGATCGCTTTGTTGTTAATTTATTTTTTTGCCCCGTGGGGATAATGCGCGATTGCGCAGCGCCGTTGCGTGGCTGATTTGATTTGCCGCCGACGCCCGCCCATCGGCACCGGAGTGTGAATTGCGCGAATTAAACTTAAGACAATTGTTTGTTGTCGGGAGTCGACTGTTGCCGTTGATTTAGTCGGGCCAGTGAGGCAGAGCAACACTTCAAGCGCGAATAACGCCGCATTAGTCGCGACCGAAGTGCTCGTACGCACCAGCGGTCATTAGGCAAAGAAGTGGAGAGAGGTGGTTTGCACTCGAGGGTTTATTATTAATCGTCTAAGAGACAAGCGGGAGCGCAGATATATTCACATCTGGGGGAATAATTAATCAGATTCAACAACAGGTAAGTTGTTATTCCAAGATTAATTATTTAGAACATACGCGTGATTTAGAAATTTTAAATGGCTCGGAATTTGTCAAAGATTTTTCAATTTTATATAATAAGTTTCAGGCAGATTCAGAAATTAACTATGTTTGACTGCCGTTTTGTAACTAAAATCGATATACAGCTCCTTTTCTATAAAATGAAGTGAAAATCACGATGCTGCAACGCCAAGGACGGAAGTTTTTGGAGGAACGTTTTTGTGTAGCAAGTGTCGAAAAAAGTTTGAATATTTACAAATATTTTATGCAATTATTGCCATATTTTTCGTAATCACGAAGTAATAATGCCTAGAACGGAAGTTAGGAAAGATTTTGTTGATAATCACTAACAAAGCTGTGATAATGGTACTCCCAAAAGTGCTAAAGAAGAAAAACCTTAACTCACAATTCTTTCCGAATTATATCGGGTTGAGTAATAAGTAGTGAACGTTTTATCGTCCACATTTTTTGTTTTTCTGCGATAAATAACAAAGAGAAGTGTACTATGTCATTCCAAAACTAATTTTATCCTCTACAATCCTGTCGTCCTCATTTGTTAACATTCCTAATCTTAAACAATGAAAAGGACCGCCAAAATTCGTTCCTCAATCGGCCAGCCGATTTTTGGCAAAGGGGCATCGACAAACTGGCCGAACAGTGATTGGAGATTGTTAGCAATCGGGGAGAATACATAATTGATTAAATTGTTGTTATATTTGATGAGGAACGGTCGACTTTTGGCTAAAGAAAGAAACGCTTATTATTTAGTACTCAGCCCAATGCCTGGCATTTTCTTCCTGAATTTTCTCATCTCTATTTAGAATGACGAAAGATGTGGACGATAATTCAACAATTTACACCAATTGATTTTCTCATCTCTGCTTATCGAAGAACGCTCACGACTTTATTACTCAACCCAATAACATAAAATTACAGTGCACTTTTTATCAGTCCGTTGATAACTGACCGTACAATCAATAAACTGTGGCGAATACAATCAAAATATTTCTTTAAACGACCTCAATTTATATTACACACTAATTCATTTATCAAATCAACGATCCAGTATAATATATCAACCTGATAACCTTAATGTTTTTATAACACGACATGCACTGCAAATGCCAGAACAATTTTTAGCTTCACAAATTCCTCTACTAAAATACGATTTGCTGTACTTAACGTAAATGGCGTTACATAGGCAATCATTCCTAGTAAATATCGGTGCAATATAAAAATTAATTCCCATGTTGCGTAACCAGAAGTGGTCGGATTAGCATACGGTTGTCAAGAACAGACGAATGATCTAATTGTTCGTCGACGCCTGCCATTGCCCGATGTTAATAATTAATTCCATATCTTCTTTAACGATCACTTCCGCGGCGCTTCGGGGACGCGCAATAAAATTTATTATTAATAAACGACCGCCACGGGAAAACGGGGAAAAGGAGGAAATCACAATAAACCGAAGTTACGACCGAATTAGGGCCATGTTGACTGATGGCGATGGCAACAACAAATAAACAAACACACGAAAACGAACAGAAACTAGCGGACGATAAATAATTCTCATAGCGTTTTATATTAATTCACAATACATTTAAATATGTAAATATTGTACCAAAGAAGATCCGGTAAATATTACAAGTATCCTTTCTAGGTAGAAGAGCATATAATAACATTTTCGCGGGCTAATGTAATTTGGATTTCGCTTCTTAATTTACTAGATAACAGAAACTATTGTATAGTTTATTTAATTACTACTAACAACGGAATGATCATTGTCTATTTCCATTTGTTTTACGAGGTCAAGGAAACTATTTCCCAGCCTACTTTTCGGCAACAGAATTTGATAGGATTCATTTGATTACAGTATTATAGTAG
>JARRAA010004583.1:0-12238 GCA_030557295.1 Ecitodaemon sp. MM-2014
GCCGCCGTAAAAAGCGCGCGCGAGCGTCGCGACGAAACAAAACAAGCGATCGGCGGAGGCGGGGCGCGTTGCCGCCGCGCGCCTCTATTTGCCTCCAGTGGCTGAAACACTCGTGAGCGTAAACACACTCGAGATTGATTGGAAAGTGACTTTCCGACACCGGCGAAGAGCCGACCTTCGCTGTTTGCCCACCGACGCCGCTCGGAAATTGAATAAATCGCGTCCGAGTGGGGCGGCGGCGCGCGATGGCGGCGCGAAAGAAACGCATTATTATTTCGCAGACATTAGGAACAAATTGACCCGGTCGTTAGGGAGCTAATGTCGCGCGCGCGCGGTTTTTGTTAATATCGACGTGTTTTTCGGGTCATTCATTTGTTATGGCTTATCATTACATGCTCCGGCGAGGAATATCCGCGCGCCGAGTGTTATTGCAGTTGTCGACGATTTTTTTTCTCGCCCTTTTTCGGGGCGGGTTAGAGGGAGCGCGGAGGGAGCGTGGGGATGGCGAGCAGAGGTCGCGATCATTCCTCAACCTCGGACGTGTCATTAGTTACGGCAAGTGGCTGGTAAAGAAGCTGCCCTCGACCAATGTCACCCTGCTTTTCTCTATCCTGCCATCATGATTGATACATTGCTTTTTTTTATTTCGGCGCGGCGATCGTTATTTTCGGGGTTTTGGAAAAAAAAACGATTAATGCGATAAATAATAAATAAGGAGTTGGTTTTTGACGGTTCGCCGCGCATGCGGTTCGAAGCACCGAAATTTAATTAAAATTTTTCGACGCACTCGGGGCGGGTGCTCGATATTGACCCGAATGTCGGTCATCGAGGAGCGCAATCAATGAGACGTGAATTTGTAGTGGGGTCTTGAAATCGCTCGAAATTCACGGCGAGAAGGTAAAAAACTTGAAAACAGACAAAGTAAACAATCGCCCGGGGGCGTTCTTTTCGGTTTCTTTCATTGCTTTATTTCCCAATTTCTCGATAAATATTTATACAGACGAATCGTATCTGAATCGCGGCGGAGATAAAGACACTCCGAGGGAGAAAAAAATTTAAAATCAAAATAAAGTGGGATTCATTTTTTCGTGTCATTCAAACTCGCCCCCTCGTCCCATCTTGATTCGATGACATGACAATGATATCTTTAATGAGCATCTACATCTCCATCTCCTGCATTCCTCGCGTGCGGACAGCGGAGGAATGCGCGGCGCAAAGGCGACGCTAATGAGCGTCGCGACCGTCGGACGTTCGTTTAGATAATTTGCGCGACGTGTGGCGAAATTAGCAATTAAATTAATTATGAAAAACGTTATTAGGACGCGCGGCGGCGGCGGCGGCGGCTTTGAAGTTGCGCGCGGCGCGAATTCGCGAAGTAACAAGTCACGGCGCGGCGCAAACTTCGCGCCGGGGTTGGTCGGGGTGGCCGCGCGCTTCCTGGCCGGGGAAAGTTTGCCGCGGCGCGCGACGAACGAATTCGAGCGCGTCCGCACCGGGGGGGTGCGCTCGCGCGCGCACACGCCACCCTTCTAACGAACGAGGGACCAATCGCCGGTTAGAACAAAAGGCGCGCACAGACGCGCGCGCGCCCCCCGAAGTTTCGCCCTCGCCGGGCGAAATTTCGCCCGGAGATTCGAGGCGCGACCGAAAGCGGGCGTCTTCGCTCGCTTCCTCCACCTCCCCTGCGCCACCTTCTTCCACGTCTTCTCGGCGCGGGCACGCAACTTTGTTTGCAACTATACGCGCGCTCTCTTGTTTCGCATTTTAGTTAACTTTTACGCCACTTTTATTCGTGCCGTCGCGGAAAATCAATTAGATTTTATTGCGGGCGGCGGTCCGAGAGGGGGAGCCCGGGGCGGTGTTATGACTTTGCGACGATTACGACAACACGGCGAAGGGGTGCCGCGCGGAAAAAGGGTTCATTAACGTCGTGGTCATGGGCATAATGTTTGTGACGCGGAATTATTTTGCTTAATACACATTTCATTGCCATCATCTGAGAGAGGGTGACAATGAGGCAACCCTTCGTTGGGCGCATTGGTTTGCGGGCACGAATCGATTATACTTGACATGTCAATAATCTTAACCCTCCACCTAACCTAATTAATTTTAAGTTTGCTTTCTCTGTCTAGGAAATTTTTAGGAAATTCTTGGAAATGATCTCACAACAATCATTTCTATAAATGATCAAATTAACTGCCATTATGCTGTGGTTTATCGCCTGTTTCTTTTCGTTTTTGGTGACAATCCGACTTAATTGGGCATTAAATCCAATCATTTACATAACTAGGGGTGATTTATTTCTATAAATAAGATGTGCATGAAACGATAAATAATATTAAGGAGGCATTTCCCGGGCGCGCATTGTCCGACAATTGACGACAATGCGATCGCAGGCGGACATTTATCGAAATCAATTACCTAGGAGACCCGCCACGGGTTTCTTTGTATTTCCGCGTGCGTCGCGCGGCCGTTTTTTTGTTTCGTGTAATTCTCGCCTCCCGCATGAGGGGCGCTTTCCGTCCCATCCGGGCGCATTTTCGCGCGAGCCGAACGCGTCGTTCGCTCGTCGCTTCGCTTGTTTCACTTTTGCGCGCCGCCGCAGACGTCGCGTTACGTTGTGTATTGATTTTTATTGGCAATAAACTAAACGAATTCAATCAACGCGCGACTATAAACCGCACTTTCCTTGAAACGCGTTTTCGCTCGCGGACGCGGCGAAGTGGCGACGGCGCGCAAAAAGCGTCTATGCGCGGATTAGCCGAGGAATTCAGCCGAAACGGCCGTGCGCGACGGCGGCCGAGGGGCTTTAGTGCTCGGGCCATTCAGCGCCCGGCATTTTCATAATTTAACGACGGCGACGCGCCGCGGTCCGAGACATTAAAATCCGCCTAATGTAAGCGTCGACATGTCTCTGTTCCGGATATTTACGTCGCGACGCCGCGGTTTTATTTAATTTCCTCGCAACGAGTGGAACAAACGATCGCTCATGCGGAGCGGTAATTTCTCTAATTTTTTTCTTTTCGTGCGCGCGCGCGCGCGCCGCCCTCGGCGTCTTCCCGAATCCATTTCGTTTTTTTCGTCTTCACCCTCCGACGCGCGAAGCGGGTACAGAACGACGACGAGAAGTTACACGCGTCGTATATCTTCTTATATCCCCGGCCGTTTTACGTAATATTTCGACGATATTGTCCTACAATGCGGCCGGCATCCATCTTGTCGTGCGATTTTGTTCGCGGCGCCCTCCGCGTAATGAAAAATATCAACGCATCCGCTCGAAGTGCGCGCACATAAAAATATTCCAGCGGTGAAATTGCGCCCGGCTTCTCCGCCGAGAACAAATTTCGGCGACTCAACCGTCGAAAAAGAAAAAAAAAAGAAATGCATTCCAGGAATATGATCGAATAAAATCGCGCCGCTATCCGTTCGCGAGGGTTTGTTTTTTATGCGCAATTATCCCCGACGCGATGTGACAGGCGTTGACCTCAAATCCCAGCCGTGACATAATAAAACGTAATAATAGAGGGTTGCAGCACGCAGCCACCACTTGATACTTCATCTCTCGTCGGCGGCGTCGGGCGCGCCGCGCTGCCGTCCCTCCCTCGCGGCCGCGCCGAAGGGGGCGCGCTCCTCTCGGGAAACGCTGTTTACAATCGCATTGAATATTTATAACTTCGCCAGTTGATGAGCGTAGCAATATGGTGCGCGTTTACCAGAAGCGATCGCCGGGGAATCGGGCCCCCGAGCGGAGCCCCGGCGCTCGCCCCTGCGACGCGCGTCGCCTTCGCGGGCCGCCCGACGCGCGGCCCGTCCGCGTATTGATTGAATTAAAACTAATATTTGAGGGGGTAATCTTGCGCGTAATTTCCAATGCAAATTTGATCGACTCGTCGGTCCGCCGCCTCTTGCGCACCTCCTTCGCGAGACCATGTGTGTGCGCAACATGTTACGCGCTCGATTACAGTGCGCAAACAGTATATTGTCAATATTATTAATTGCGCTCGCGGAAAGGTGCTTTTTTCCAGAGGGAGAATGTTTGATTGCGCAATATATTGAATGAGGATTTTATTACCGCGCAAATGTTTGTTTGCTTGATTTTTAGAATTTGTGATGACTGAACAATATATTGTCAATATTATTCACGGTTCTTTTCATAGGGACAATGTTTGATTGTGTCGGGCCGTTTTGTTGCAATATATTGACTGAATGATGCCCAATTATTGATCAATATATTGTCCATATTACTGAAGGACTATTATAATGCAGGTTGTTGTGATTATTCGAATGAGCAATATAGTCTTATATTGTCAATATTATTGATGAAGTATGGAAATAATTTTCAAGTGGAACTACTATTGTATATGGTCCAATTATTGGGTAATAATTTGTCAATATTATTGAACAATATATTGAACAATAATATTGATGAACTAAGATTTGTAGATGTAGATGTTTCGAATGGGGGGAGGTATGCGATTGATCTAATTATAGGACAATATATTGTCAATAATATTGATGGACTAAATATTCGAATGAGCATTGTGGTCCAACTATTGGGTAATAATTTGTCAATATTATTGAACAATATATTGATGAACTAAGAGAATGTAGATTTTTCGATGGATCTAATTATAGGACAATATATTGTCAATAATATTGATGGACCCGAATCGCCGAGAGTGATTGTTATGCGCCGCATTTTATTAGTCGCGCACGTGATGATGAGCAACGGGCATTAATGCGCGCGTATCTCTGACGACGACATTGTCATCGGCAATAATAATGGGCATATCGGCGATAAAATGGAATTGTTGGCCGCCGCCGACGCTCCTTTTCGGTAACGAGTTGCGCTCCACGCAGCGTCGCTATTATGCTCGATAAAATAGTCTACTTGTTGCGGGGGCGCATTCGACGTTTGCGCGCGCGGCATCCATCGCGCTCGACGCAATGTGCACGCGTCGCGCCGGCGGCGGCGGCGGCGGCGGCGGCGACGAGATCGATGCTAATTTCAATCGAGCGCGCACAGGTGCCCAATTTTCGACGCTTTATTCTTTCTGCCGGTCCGTCCGGCGCTCTCGTGCGCGAAGCTCCGACGATAATAACGCCGGAATGCCGCCTATGCGGATTTTTATTGGGCGGCGGCGGCGCGTTTCGCGCGCTCGCTATCGGTATTGAATCTTTATGCAAAGCAGTTTCCCATAATGGGCCACTCACACAGATTGCTGGAAATCACCCTCGGCGGCGCGCGTACGTGCAGGAATCGACTTTTATATTATTTATCGAGAGGCGGTCGCGGCGGCGGCGGCGGCGACGTCGCATTAGGCGGCGCGCGCGCGCCCGCTCGAGACGTCTTGTTGCTTCCTGCCACGTCGCAAACATAAACGGTAATTTTACGATTCATTAACGCCGCCGACGGAATTCGATAAGCGCTGTTTATGAATCGCCGATAAATAGTAGATAATTTCGCGCACGAGAACGCGCCGGAGATATTTTTATATGTTTCGCCCGCCCCCGCCGCCGCCGGGGGTGGATTTTGAGGCGAAGTTTGGCGGGCATTATCGCGCGGAAAATTTCGGCGCGCGCGCGCTCGAGACGGTGAAATATGTTCGGGATTAGTGCGGGATTCCGGCAATCACATCATAATAAATGATAATTCCGGGAATAACTTCGGCGAGGGTTATCGCGATGATTTACCATGTAACGCCGGACCGCTCCCGGAAGCGCGCCCGCGTAATTACTTCCCACTCGCATTTCTGGATTATCTGATCTTCGGTCTTATTACTTCACCTCTGCCGCGCTCTATGCGTGCTCGAGGAAAACCTGCCCGGAACTATGCGCTCGATCGGTTTCGGGGTGAAATTAGCATCGATTGTTTCCTATATAGGAAGCGGAGTGAAGAGTCGTCGGAAAACATTTTTTTTAAATATAAATAAAACCGGCAAACAAGTCGTTAGAGTAATGGGGGCGGGTTTACTCGCGTATGTAGAGTTTTCCGCATTCGGGGGGATGGCGATGCTTTCCCCTTGATTGCGTACGAGGATTTTGTTGTATTTCTTTGACGCGCCGGCGCGCGGAAAAATGTCCGTTAGTTCGCCGCGTTGTCTGGGCGCGGTCGAGGGGTGGGATTTCGTTGGTCGCCGGCGCCGGCAACATCCATTACATAAATAAGGCCTCGCGGAATATTCATGCAGCCGTTCGACAGACAATGCGCCGGCGGAACGGCATGGGAAAATAAGGAAGTCGGTCGGTGGGTAGTTGGTAGCCAGTCAAAGTAATTAATATCGCCGTTATCTCCGAGAGGTTTTCGTCCGGACGAAATGCGCGCGCTCGGGGCGGCTCTGGGCGGCACGCGCGCGTTATTAGCGCGCATTAATATCGATATGAAGTTCGATATGTGTGACAAACGCGACGAAGATCAAAGCGGAATTAGTTTATTGACTGCCGCGCGGGAAGCCCCGCGCCTGCCGGATGACGCGCGGCGGATGGCGGCGCGCGTTTCTATGACGATTAGAGGTGTGCGCGTCGGCGGCGGCGGCGGTCGGGCGGCGGCGATGCGATTCGAGTTGATTGAAAGCGAAACAATCGGCCTCGAGTCGCGTGCGCGTCGCCTCGGCCCGCAACCCTCTTAAACTGCAATAATGAATCTCTAATCCCTGCCCTCGGAGTGTCCCTGCGGCGACGCGGAGTGCGGGCGCGCGCGCCCGATGATTCTAAATTATGCAATTTTCAATATTGGCCACCCACTCGGGCACGTGCGACACTCCCTCGCGCCTGCCGCGCGCCGCTCCCACCCCCGCGCACGTGTGTTTGACTCATTGCGGACCGCAAATTCACTCTCGCCCAATCGCATTACCAGCCAGTTTACAATTCATTAAACTCGTCGGCCGGGAATTATTAATTTTTCGCCGAAATTCTCGCCGGCGACGGCCGTTTGATGTTTGGTTTATTAAATGCGGCGCGCGGGAAAGCGAAAGTTGCGTGGAGGGCGGCGGGGGAGGCGCTGCGAAAGTTGCGCTTATCGCCGGAGGAAAATCTCCCTCTCGCTCTCGCTGAATGATAGGCCGCATTGTCCACATGTCAGTCTGGGATAAGGCCGTGATTTTCGATATCGAAAATACTAAATAGGAAACGTAGAAAATAGAAAAACTGCAAATGGTAAAAAGGGATAGGTCGCAGATAGCGACATCTCGCCCCCGTACGTGTGCTATTGATTGATGGCGCGGATGCGCCGGGCACTCGGGGGACGCGTCAACCAATTGACGATGGAAAATAGCGCGAATAGTGTTGCGCCAGAGATGATTGGTTTAGAGGCGCGCCACTTTGTCGATAAGTGCGTTTTCGCCGGAAAATAACCCACATTAGCGGTTACTAACAAACCGTGCTTCGAATCGCGCGGCCGCCACCGTCCCGCACCCGAAACTTTCCACCGATTTTCGTTTTTGTGTCGCTTCGCTCCACGCGATAATTTTATTAGGTTATGCGCTGGTTTGAGGTTATGTACGAATGCCGCGCAGGGGAAACGCTATGGGATCGGGACGAAGATGTGCGAAGATGCGTTTCCCGGAGCAGACGGTATGCGCGCGGAATGCTCGAACAAAGTTGACTCGACGCCGAGTCGGTGGCAGTGAACGGCGGCAGCGAGAGGCCGTAGCCATGGCGACGTGTTGCCAGGCGACCCACGCCGATACTCTCTCTCCGGCCGTCGCCGCCGCCGCCGCGGCAGCGCGTCGCGACCAACGGCAGGAGCGCGGCCCGCTCTAATAATCCCGCCGAAGCTTCGCGTCGAAGGAGAAATTAGTGGATGACTTGGCGCTGAAAGAAAGGAACCGAGTTGCAAATGAGTTGCTGATTCATTATCGTCGCTGAATGGGTCCCGCCGCCGCCGCCGCCGTTCGGTTCCTTTCCTCGCCCCCCTTTTTCTTAGGCCGGCGCGCCGCACGCGACACGGAAAAGGTCGCGCGTTTATGAGTCCTGCTATGACAGCCCAATTTATAATCTTATTTACTCCTTTTCATCGACGCCGCCGTCGCCGCCACCTTGCCCACTATACCTATGCGCGGCATGCGCCTCGCGCCTTCGCCGTCGGTCGACCAATTGCATGTATAATAAATAATACGGCGGCGCGGCGCGAATTTATTTATTCGACGTTATGGGGTGCCCGGCGCTTTTTTCCCGTTTTCTTATTTGCCGAAGTTCGCGCGAAGCGCGGCGCATTGTTGCGTTGTTGCGGGAATTCCCCTGATTTATTATGTCGCCGGCGTACGCGATCGGCCGAAAGTTTCGCGAATTTTTGCGAAAGTTGCGAGTTTGACCTTGTAAGTTTTTAGCGCAGCGCAGGGGGGCAGGGACGAAATGAAAATCAATTCCTCGGGCGCTCCGCGCCGTATCTCCGCGTGTATCGCGCGCGCGCGCGCGCGGACGAAGTGAAAAGCATAAGTCATCATCATCCGACAGGCATATCGACATCCCCCACAATCCCCTCCTTCCACTCGGATGCGCGTCCCCATCACACATGACATCACATCCGGAAGTCGGTGCCGGCGTCGGAGCCGGCGTATGTATATGCATGAGGAGAGCGGAGACTCGCACAGTCTTAGTCGCCCGGCCGCCCGCCTCCGGCACCGACGTATGCGCCGTCACACTCGATCGGGCGCCTGCACTCTCGACGCCGGAAGTCCGTCTAATGCATCCGCTCCCTGGACGGCGGCGTTATCGTCCTCGGCTTCGCCGGGGCCCGGCACTTTTTTTTTGCGTCAACCCGCGCGCGCTCGCCATACAAATCCACCCCCTCGCTATGACACTCGAGAAACTCTACCACGTGGCCACGATGACCAGGTTCTTCCAGTCCATCCTGTATCCTAGGATCTAACCCTACGACTATGTACGGCGGCGTAATTTATTCCCGCGGACAAACTCGGACGCGCCCGGAAGGAGGGCGCAAAGATGCGCAATAAAAAAGCCGGTTCGCATTATGAGTTTTAGTGCCGCGTCCAGCGGTCGTGTAATTCCACTTCCGGAAGTCGTAATGCGCGCCATTATTTCGATCGCTCTCGGGCGCGTCCTTTCGCGTGCGGGTCATCCGACGCTTCCGGGCGGGGCGGCGGCGCGCTCGCAGAAAAACTGTTTATCTATAAATATTTATGGCGCGCGATTAGTCAGCGGCGTGCGTAATTGCCGTCGAGGATTTAAAATTTATCGACGCCGTCCCGGGCGCCGCGGGCGGAGGGGCGCATCAATTTGGCTGATGGTTTTTTTGTGCATCGATCGTAATTTAATGGCTTCGAGAAGGAAGCCCCGCGCATCGCTTTCATCTTTGCCATTTTAAGTTTCGGGCTTGTTTTAGGCGGGACAAACGTAAACATTACATGTGTAATGGCATGGGGAGGGGGGGGCGGATGGGGTGTGTTTTTGTGCGCGCGCGTGCCTTATCTGTCGCCGCGTCTTAATTAAAGCCTTTGTGCGTCTCCGGACTGTCATTACTAGCGCGGAGGAGACGCGAGCGCCCCCTCGGCGAACACGGGGGATGGTTTTATATCGCGATGTCGTCGGATTGCGTGCTTGGGGGGTGGCTCGCGACTTTTCCGCGCGGCCGCGGCCACTTTTTCGCGCGCCGCGTCGAAGTTCGACGGACTCGTCGCGCGGCGCTCATCGATTGCCGCCGCTCGCGCTCGGATAAAACAAATACGCCACGCGGGGCGGAAAGTTATTCCGCTGTTATCCATTAGTCGCGCGCGCCCAGCGCCGAGGACCATTGTGCGCCGCGCGGCACATTAAATTATGAATTCCTATTCGGGCGGCAAGGGCGGAAAGGGAAAACGCGCGCCGGCGAGGAAAATATTTTTGATTGACACATGAACACGCTGATGGGTAGCGCGCAGCCCTCTCGACGACTTTCGGCGCTGCGCGCTCCGCGGCGAAATGTATTCACGGTTTAATATGCATCCGCCATATCGAATCGGGCATGACATGCGAACCGAAAATGTTATATTTATACGTCCAATTTATACAAAGTGTTTCGAACGGTTGTGTCTTTTTTTCGCGCGTTCGGTGGAAACGTCTGCGCCCGACGCGCTCGTGGAAAGTTTGCTTTAATCATGTTTGATGCGGCGGCTCGTTATTTATCGCGCCATATATCATCGCGGCCGGCGACACGCGCGGCACGGATGATTAACGAACTTTCGCGCCTAATAGTGTTTGTAATTTGGAGCGCGGACACCGGGGAACGAGGCGCGCGCGCGCGCGCGTGCATCGGACGCGATCGGAAGTATTCCGGCCGGCGGGCGTAAAGCGGATGAACGAAAAAAATAAAAAGGAACGCGACCGGGAGGTTTTAAAAGTAAACTCCGGCACGTACGGCACGTACCCGCCCGCCCGCGCTGGATGCTGCGCGGCGCGCGCGCTCCGAGCGGACGAGCCGCTTCGTATGCTCGACGCGGCTCGTGTGTCGGAATCGTGAGATTCGTTCGTGATCGTGAGCATGAAACAACAAGAAAAAAGAGCGAATTAACGAGTCCGAGCACGTTTCCACCCGGCGGGGCGGGCGCGGAAGGCGGAGGAGAAGATGGCGTTCATTTGCCAGGCTCTCTCCGCTCGCTTCTCCTCTCGAATGGCTGGCGGGCGCGCGCGCGCCGACGACGACGACGACGACCGGGGAATCTCTGCCCGCGCGCTCCTCCGAGAGACGGTCTTCTGCTCAGTCGCGCTTCGGGGCCGAGAAGACAGACACTCCCGAGACAAAGGCGTACTCTCTTCTTCCGCTCTAAGGCGCGTAATTCAATAATCCCTTCATCAATCACGCGCGCGCACACACCCAGCGACGCGCGTCTCGCGCGCCTCGCCGTCGACCACGGCGCGGCGTCTTATTGAGACGCGTCCGGACGTTTGCGAATTGCACGCGCATTTTTAATTGTTTCCACCCCGCTTGCGTAACGCGCGCAGGTGAGGGAAAGGGGTACCAGGCGCTCGTCGTTTTGTCGATGCGTTTATTTATCGCGCCGCTTTTTCACGCATCCAGCCCCGGCTAGGTGTTATTTACTTCGTCACTTGCTCATCATCAATCAGTGTCTACCACCTGACGTCGGCGCGGCGCGGCGCGAATATGACCGAACCCTGCCGGCGGATTGGGCGGCGGCGGTAGCCGCGTGGAAAAAACATAAATTACGCAGAGGTGCCAGGTTAACAAACGAGTCCGGCGTACGATGGCGCACCTGATTTGCAAAGTGCCGAACCGCGAAAACAACATCCAGACCGAATCAAGGAGTTGCCCGCGTGCGTGGACTCCGAAGGACGCGCTGACCAGCGTTTCCGGCGACGACAGTTGCGCGCGTTCCCAGGCGGGCGCACAAAAGACGCGCGCTCGACCCCAAATCAAATTATCTAATTCAAGTATATTGGGCCCATCAGTACCGGACGACGGCGTCGAGCTCCACGACCGTGCGTGGCGCTCGTTTCGTTCGGTTAATTTCGATCTGTCTTGCGGCGCCTTCCGAATTTATGGCATCGATTTGACGTTAGGCGCATTGACGATGGGTCAGAATGGTTTATTCATGATGGCGGGATCGCGCAAGGTATAACACTTTGATCGGCCGGGGTCGGGGCGCGGGCATTATGCGCGGCGATCCGTTTTCTGGGCCGAATCGCGCGCCGGCCACTTGGAACCCACGAGATCTGCCCGAAAGCTCTAATGGCTTTCTGATTGCCGAACAGCGGGCGGTCGGATCTTAATGCGCGCTTAATCCGCGGGCATTCGCCAACCCGCCGTTTCCGATTCGCCGAGCGGCCGGAGAAGAAAAAAAAACGATGCGAAAATGCCATTCGATCGCCGGCGCGGCGAAGCGCCCGAGGAGCGCGGCGCAAATGCATTATGCATCGACCAGTCATCCTTCTGATGAGATCCAACACCCGACGACCGGCGTAATTGGAGTCGGCGATGATTTCTTCCCTCCATCCCACCTTCTGCTAATAGCCGGCGGACGAGAGGGCGTCCGCTCCGTCGCCCGAGTGTCGACACGCGCGGGGGTGGCAAATTTCGTCGCCGGTTTCATGTGTCATTTAATGTTTGTCCGCCGAGGATAATGTGGAAATAAACGAGCGGGGCCAGCAGAGTTATGAAGTGAAACCGAAGAATTCCTGTTGGGAGCACTCGGGCCGTCATTAGGGGTTGTGGGAATTGATCCGCGGAGTGTTCCGTAACATGGTCCATCGACCTGTCGTTTGTTACTTCGCGCCTGGCGGCGGC
>JARRAA010004586.1:0-15159 GCA_030557295.1 Ecitodaemon sp. MM-2014
AAAATCGAAAAAACCTCTTTGTAAAACACTCTGTTGTTTCCACAAATCACACTCAATCTTTGTAATCTTCTCACCACTCGATAATCAATTAAATTCTAGTAGACAGCCTTGCTTTGTACCTGTTCAAAATCGTTGAGAACAACCCCTAAATTAGACCCGAAGTAGAAACTTGAATTTACTGTAAACATCTTAGAAGTCGAAAAAACCTGTTTGTAAAACACCCTGTAGTTCCCACAAATATCGCTAAATTATTGCATTCTTCCTACCACTCGATAGTCAATTAAATTATAGTCGACACACTTATTTTGAATCTCTTTCAAATTGTTGGAAACAACGCTTAAATTAGACCCAAATTAGAAACTTGCATTTGCTGTAAACCAGAAGCAAAATCTGAAAAATCGAAAAAACCTCTTTGTAAAACACCCTGTTGTTTCCACAAATCACACTCAATCTTTGTAATCTTCTCACCACTCGATAGTCAATTAAATTCTAGTATACCCTTCCATTAAGGATCTGTTCCTAATTGTGGAAAACATCCCTTAAATGAGACTCAAAGTACAAGCTCGAATTTGCGCTAACAACCAGAACCACATGACCTTTTTGTAAAACACCCTGTAGTTTCTACAAATATCACCCAATTGTTGTAATCTTCACACCACTAGATAGCTAATTAAATTCCAGTAGATACCCCTATTTTGTATCTGGTCCATGTTGTTGAAAACAGCCCCTAAATTAGATTCAAAGTAGAAACTTGAAATTTACTGTAAACATCTGAGAAATCGAAAAAACCTGTTTGTAAAACACCCTGTAGTTCCGACAAATATCGCTAAATTATTGTAATCTTCCCACCATTCGATAGTCAACTAAATTATAGTCGACACTCTTATTTTCAAATTGTTGGAAACAACCCTTAAATTAGATCTAAAGTAGAAACTTGAATTTGCTGAAAAATCGAAAAAAATCTTTGTAAAACACCCTGTAGTTTCCACAAGTCGCACTCAATCTTTGTAATCTTCTCACCACTCGATAGTCAATTAAATTCTAGTACACCCCTCCATTAAGGATCTGTTCAAAATTCTGGAAAACATCCCTTAAATTAGACTCAAAGTAGAAGCTTGCGCTAACAACCAAAACCACATGACCTTTTTGTAAAACACCATGTAGTTTCTACAAATATCACCCAATCTTTGTCATCTTCACACCACTAGATAGCCAATTAAATTCCAGGAGATACCCCTATTTTGTATCTATTCCATGTGATTGAAAACAGCCCCTAAATTAGATTCAAAGTAGAAATTCGAATTTGATCTTTAAAACTCTCAAATGTAACAAAAAATTAATACAAATCTGAGGACAAATTTAAAGTGTCGTAAATTTAAATAAATCCTTCGTGTCCGCTGCAAAAATTCTTCAAAAAATAATCCATGTCGCAAGAGATTTCGCGGCTGGAAACAATTTTTCAATTTCGTTCCAATTTGCTTTTTACGTTTTCCTCCGCAATTCACTCACACCTCACCGGCGAAAATCTAATTTGGCATTCTGCATTTCTTCGTTTCGCATTTTCGCCGTCCGCCTCCGCTTCCCGGTGTTTACCTACACCCTCATCACAGAAAAAAAAGTTAATTCGATTTCCTTCCTGGTTTTTAATTTGCACCAAACCGCCGACCACCACCAATCAGCAAACTTAATTTATCACTTTAAACGGTTTCCCCTAGAGGCAAGCAAACCGAAAACTATTCCAACGATTCAAACGAAATTAAATTTTACTCCGAATTTGAAATCGAAACTTGTCTAATGAGCAAAAGGTCGATATCAAAATTCGGGTCATATTCAACATCGGGTTTCCCCTAAAGTTCTGAACCAAATTTCATTTTTTAAATGTCAATTGATACAGAATTTCATTGGGAACAAATTAAATATGAAAGAAATATTTTTTACACGTAAAATTTCCCTTGAGAGGTAAAAAAACGAAGCGCTGCAAGTTTGCTCAATTTTGTCATCTGATCCGACCCTGTCTTCACGCCGCCCCACAACGAAATTCAAGCGATCTCGGTTGTCACTGAAGCGGGGAAGAATTACGAACAGCTGTGACCAACCAGGGCCGGAGTTAACCGATAAAATTTCGAATTTTCCGTCATTGTGCAACACTCGAATAAAATCACTCTAGAAATTCCATTTCCAATCAAAACCAAAATTTCTTCCCTTAATCTTTTCGTCACGAAATTCTTCGTTTAATAGCGTTTATATAATAAAATTTGGCCAATTACTTTAGGCAGAAATCGCTCACAAAAGTGACCAAACTTTTGTCTGTTTGATGTGTCTATAAGGTAGGCAACCAAACATTCACGAATATTTTAATAAGACGCTGAGAAGGCACCCGAAGGTAATAATAATAATAATAACGTGCCTTGCACCCTCGAAAGCGAAATATGAGTCAGCGCGAAATTGCCAAAAGACATTCGCCTGCGACGGCCATAGATCTTCAGCGCTATTCGTGCCGAGTCGGCTGCCTACATTCGCGCGCGTAGTTAAAACGGCGCGCTTTCGAATCTGCATCGGCGTCGGCGATATTGCGAAACTGCGCCCCTGGGACCGGCGGGAATGCCAAACGACTCGACGGGGCGAGCGCCAGTTTCAGGACGTACGGCCACACGTAAGTCCCGGAAAATATTCAGCCAGATTTCGAGCGAAGCTGCCTTTTCGTCGCCGTCGTCTGTCTCGTCACTTTTGTCGCTCGCGAAATTCCAATTTTCGGGGATACAAGGATCAAGGACGCGTGGCGCGTGTGCGGAACGTACGCGAAACGACGACGCGTCCTTTTAATCCACCCCTTTGTGTTCCTGCGTGCGTATCGCGTTGTATATCAACGCGTCGGCAATTACCCGGGGGGTTGGGCTCATGAATCGCGCGAAATTTGCACGCGAATGGCGCCGGTTGGGCTGAACACGTCAGCCTGACGCCATCTTGAAAAGTATTTTAAACATTATCACGTTTGCACGAGGCCTGGACCTTCACAAAAAGGATTAGCACGTCTGATTTGAAACTTTTTTTTGGGGTGTTAAATACAAAATATTAATGGTTGTTTATGATACAAGTGTGAAAACACTCTTGAACCACCTGACGCTCTAACGAGTCACGGTAATCGGCGATTCCTCTACGCACCATTCGTCTTCGAACGAACAAAGTTTTCTTATACAAATTACTTTATTTAATCGTCGATAACTCATTATTGATTAGAGATATCGAAACAATTCCTTCGGCAGTAAATTAAGGATTTACTTGAGGACAAAATAAAGAAAACACGAATAAAATCGCTCAAGTGGTTTTCGAGTTATTTGCGAAAAATTATAACTGCGCGGAGAGTAGATGCAAAATAGATTTTCTTTAATCGTCGATAACTCTTAATTGATTATAGATATCGAAACAATTCTTTCGACAGTAAATTAAGAATTTACTTGAGGACAAAATAAAGAAAAAACGAATAAAATCGCTCAAGTGGTTTTCGAGTTATTTGCGAAAAATTATAACTGCGCGGAGAGTAGATGCAAAATACATTCTCTTTAATCGTCGATAACTCTTAATTGATCAGGGATATAGTGATAAATCTTTCAGTTATATATTAAGGCTTTCCTCGGGGGTAAAATAAAGAAAGAATGAATAAAATTGTCCGAGTGGTTTTTGAGTTATTTGGGTTAAATTAAAACTGTGCGAAAAGTAGATGCAAAATAAAATTTCTTTAATCATCGATAACTCATTATTGACTAGAGATATCTTGATAAATATTTCAATTATAGATTAAGGCTTTCCTCGAGAGTAAAATATTGAAAAAATGAACAAAATCGCCGGAGTGGTTTTCCAGTAATTTACAAAAAACTAAAACTGTGCGTAAAGTCGATGCAAAAAAAAAAATACATTGCTTCTTATGGGAACTGTGCGAAAAAGCAGAAATTAACGCACGACGTGTGTAAAACCTGTCTTTAAAATGACACACAGAAAAACTTACGTTCCCCCTTGTAACACTCCCTCTTACCTGAAACAAAAAGCAAAATACGTTAAATTGTTTGTTAATTACTTCAACCCTTTGAATGCAATCCACTCAACCCCTTGTAGTAACACTCTCGCCCCGCGGGTCCGCTTTGCATCTAACCAAGTCTTCCAAAACTAATTTACCACTCCGCCGTGGAAGAAAACAAATTAAATTAAGTGAAAAACTTTCCGCCCTCATCCCTTGTCCTGTGCCTTAAGGGTAAAAACAGTTTATCGCGAGTTCGAACAAACGGTGTAATTGAACTAATCACCTAATTCCGAAAATCTTAACATTCCTGCCGCTCGCAGCTCCCCTGGAGTTGGGGAGACACGCGATGAAAGAGCTTCGTCTTGTCAGCCGGCCGCCCCTTGTTGTTAGCTGCGCAAATTCCAAGGGAATGTGCGTCTAAGATGGCAGGGGAGGAGTGGCGGAGGACTGACACTGACAGTGAAACTGACAGGGAAGTCACGAAAAGGCATCGCGTCCGAACCGAAATTGCTAATCTAGGGGAGGGTTGGAGGGGGGTGGCGAGTAAATCGGAAAGACAGGCGAGCCGAGAGAATTCGAAATTTTTCAAATAAATTTAGCGTGTTGCAGAGGGAGACACTTGAAGCGATCTATGTGATCTGTGCGTGCGACATGCATAGTTGGTTGCATAACCTAGACTAACCAATCATAACCTTATTACACTTAACCTAACCTAGGACATATAACACCATCTAACCTCACCTAATTTGACTTCTAATCTAACCTACACCTAACCTCGCTTGATCTAACCTAACTTGATGGTGATTGGAGGTGAGGAGGATTATGCTGAATGCGCATGCGTCGCATTCTAACTGACTTGTCGAAATGGAAACAAACACGTATATTCTTTCTGCATCTTCGAGCACATCTATTACTTACTTTTCTGGCCGGCACCCTTCGCACTTCGCCCTCGATATCTAAATGAATAGTTGATAGAGCGCAGCTCTCGGACTCCAACTTTCCGGGCGTCGGAATCTAGCGCCGGATTTTAATTCGCGCTTCGCGAGCGCAAAGTCCGCAATCTTCCTGAAGCCTTAAAAGTTCGCTCGGTTTTCGCTCGCGCGCGAATTTGATGTAAACTAAAAGCGGCGCGGCACCCCGAGGCGGATATGAAAATGGATGCGCAGGGCGGAAAGCCGTAATGCATACTGCAATGGGATAGTTTAAAGATTTCGCGGTTTAGGAACTACGATTTTCTAGGATCTTTAGAGTTATCGCCAAGCAGCTCATCATAGGAGTTCTGAGGAATAGGGAAGACGGGGGTGAAATGACATACCAGGAATTTCTCCCGAATTAATATTTGTTGTTATTTTGTTTGAAACATAATATTGGGTCGAGTAATAAATCATGAGCGTTTTATGACGACCTAACCTAACTTAACCTAAAGTAACCAAACTTTTCATTTTGTTCCTAACCTAATCTAGCCTAACATAACATAACCAAACCTAGCCTAACCTAACCTAAACTACTCTAATCTACTCTAATCAAACCTAACCTAAGCTAACCAAACTTCATGTTTCGTTTTGTTCCTAATCTAATCTAACCAAACCTAACATAACCGAATCTATCATAACCTAACCTAACCTAACCTACAATTATTCAATACGCTAAATTTTAATGAAATGAATCGATAATATTTTCCAGGGGTGTCGTCTGTTCCCGTTTCCCCTATTCGGTTCTTTCTTTTTTGCCTTAATAAAATCGCAACATTCACATTAAGTCATTTGTTCCAGGGGTGTGTCGTTTTACCCGCGTCTCCCCTACTTGGGAATATGCAAACTAAATTTAATAACTTACTCATTGTCAACTAAAACAAAGTCCTTAAATTATGTGCTGACTCCAAAGTAGGGGAGACCGTCCAAAATGACATACCTCCAGAACTTCGAAAATTACAAATCAGGAATTTTGCTTTATTTCAATTTGATTGCAATAAATAAGCATTTTAAAGGATATGTCTTTTTGCACCGCTCTCCCCTACACACCCTATAAAATGAATCAAATTATGAATCGAAACAGATAAGGATATTATTATATAGTCCTTAAGCGTTTTCCTTGGTATTCCTTTCAAAAGAAAAAAATGAACAGCGAAATTTATTTTCCTGCCCGGCATTATTTCGCGCCCGTATATTTCCCGTTTCCGGGCGTCCGGGATAAGAAGCGGGTGCTGGGAAGGGTTAGCGAAATACGTCGTGCGCGCGGGGCCGACATAAACTCCAGATTTCTCTTATCGCGCGGACGTGACCTTTCGCCGGCGGCTTCCGGCGGCGATCCTTGCGCTTTTCCCGCAGCGCGCCCGGCAAGCCTTCGTAGGACCTTAGGCCCATTACACCCCGGCCCGCCATACGATTTTCCTAAATGTTTTGCAATAAACTTCGAGTTAATTTTTCTTCCATTCGGATGCTAACAATAAAGTCAGCTCAGAAATTGAGCAACACACAAAGAGGAAGGATGAGGAGGAGAAGGAAGAGAAGAAGGCGGAGGAGAAGGATGAGAAGAAGGGGAATAAGGAGGAGATGAGAGAGGAGAATATAGGGGAGAAGAAGGAGGAGGAGAAGGAGTAGATGAAGGAGGAGAAGAAGGGGGGCAAAAGGAGGAGATGAAGGAGGAGATGGCGGAGTAGAAGAAGGGGGAGGAAAAATAAGAGAAAAGGGAGGAGCAGAGGGAGGAGAAGGAAGAGCAGAAGGAGGCGAACAAAAATGAGACGACGAAGGAGGTGAAAGAGGAGATGGAGAAGAAGATGAAGGAGAGAAGAAGAAAGAGCAGAAGGAGGCGAAGAAGGAGGAGAAGAAGGAGGAGAAGAAAGAGGCGAAGAAAGATGAAAAGAAAAATGCGGTAAAAGAGGAGACGGAGAAGAAGATAAAGGAGGAGAAGAAGGAAGGGCAGGAGGTGGCGAAGGAGGAGAAGAAAGGAGAGAAGAAGGAGGAGATAAAAGAGGAGATGACGAAGGAGACGAAGGAGGAGATGACGAAGGAGATGAAGAAGGAGAAAAAGGAAGGGAAGAAAGAGGCGAAGAAAGATGAGAAGAAGAAGGAGGTGAAAGATGGGATGGAGGAGATGATAAAGGAGGAGAAGAAGGAAGAGCAGAAGGAGGAGAAGAAAGGGGAGAAGAAGGATGGGGAAAATAAAAGAAGAAAGAAGAGCAGAAGGAGAAGATGAAGGAAGAGAAGAAGGAGGCGCAAAAGGAGGAGCAGAAGGAGAAGATGAAGGAGGAGAAGAAGGAGGCGCAAAAGGAGGAGATGAAGGAGGAGATGGCGGAGGAGAAGAGGGAGGAGGAAAAATAAGAGAAAAGGGAGGAGCAGAAGGAGGAGAAGAAGGAAGAGCAGAAGGAGGCGAAGAAAGATGAGACGAAGAAGGAGGTGAAAGAGGAGATGGAGGAGAAGATAAAGGAGGAGAAGAAGAAAGAGCAGAAGAAGGAGAAGAAGGGGGAGAAGAAGGAGGAGAAGAAAGGAGAGAAGAAGGAGGAGATAAAAGAGGAGATGACCAAGGAGACGAAGGAGGAGATGACGGAGGAGATGAAGAAGGAGAAAAAGGAAGGTAAGAAAGAAGCGAAGAAAGATGAGAAGAAGAAGGAGGTGAAAGAGGGGATGGAGGAGATAATAAAGGAGGAGAAGAAGGAAGAGCAGAAGGAGGAGAAGGAGGAGCAGAAGGGGGAGGAGAAAGGAGAGAAGAAGGATGGGGAAAAATAAGAGAAGAAGGGGAAGAAGAAGGAGAAGAAGGAGGAGAAGGAGCGAGAAAAGAAAGCGGAAAAGAAGGAGGAGAAAGAGAAGGAGAAGGAAGAGGATACGAATGAAGGACACACTGTAAATTAATAATCCTCCCTCTCCAATTCTCCAAGTTTTTAATATCCAACAGGACAATGTAAAATAACTTCGGATTAACGTTGACTGAAGCGGCAAGATTTGAGAATCTCCAAAGGACCTTGAATGTGGAATTTGGGGGCGACTTCAGACGAGACTCTGCGCTCGGTCCATTTCGCAGGCACCAAGGGCGCCGAGCGACCGTCGAAGTCGCGCTCGCCGCAGTTCCGGTTTGCATGCATTAAAGTTAAACTCGAACTAAATGTAAATGCAGACGCACCCCGGACGGATGCAATTCGTGGCGGGATGTTATGTCAGGTTGGAGGATCGACTTGAACTATTGTAAACCCGCCGAGAGTTTCGAACCGTCTCTTGGAAACGACCGACGCGACTCGAAACTTTCGCGCGCAAACATTTTCAGAACAACATATAAGTGGCGCCATCTCTAAATGGCTCTGGGAACTTTTTAAAAATCAAAAATTTGTGAAAATGCGAAAACGCGAATAAATTACAATTTAATATTTCAATTAAATTAATTCCACCGACTTAATTAAATCCGCGCATTTTCGCGTTTCCGCAAGGAACGAGGAAACCGCGAGGGGTTGGTGGCGATGTGGAAAACCGGGGCCAGTGTCGAAATGAAAGTTTTCCGAGCGTCCACACGTTCATTTTTTGCGTGCGCGCTCGGTTCGGAATTTTCCGCGCTTTAAAGCAGGCGAAGTGAGATGGGGATGGGGGATGGGGGTTGAGGGAAGACTGAAGAGTAAAGAGTAATGTGCGGTGGTCACGAACGCGAGCAGATGCAACGAGCACATTATTCATATTTAAACTTTTCCATTTGTGAACGAGAACAGCGAACGGGGGATGATGCGCGTCGGTGGGTAAGGGTGGTGTACGTGTACGCGCATGGTGGGTTGCGTTTTCCTTGGCGGCCATTTGTCAATCGTCGGAACTAGGTCTCGACAGTGCGGGAAAACCATTCGCCAAATATTGCTTGCCCGTCTTGGTGGGGGTAATTTTGAAGGTTGCGCAATATTTTGTGCAACCACACGCAGACCAGTCGCACCAATAGCTCTGTTACTAGGTTATGTTCATAACGTAAGTTCCTTAATCTTGAACCATAGGCAGTTCTTAGGATAGTTGCGGCACTGGGATACTCGTTACGAAAAGCGTCGCAACTATCCTGAATTATGAAGATAATCGCCCGTCGTTCGCTAATCTGGGGCGTTTTCCTTGGCGGCCATTAGTCAATCATCGGAACTAGGTCTCGACAGTGCGGGAAAACCATTCGCCAAATATTGCTTGCCCGTCTTGGTGGGGGGTAAATTTGAAGGTTGCGCAATATTTTACGCAACCACACGCAGACCAGTCGTATCAATAGCTCTGTTACTAGGTTATGTTCATCAGGTAAGTTCCTCCGTCTTGAACCGTATGCAGTTCTTATGATAGTTGCGGCACTGGGATACTCGTTACGAAAAGCGTCGCAACTATCCTGAATTATGAAAATAATCGCCCGTCGTTCGCTAATCTGGGGCGTTTTCCTTGGCGGCCATTTGTCAATCATCGGAACTAGGTTTCGACAGTGCGGGAAGACCATTCGCCAAATATTGCTAGCCCGTCTTGGTGGGGGGTAAGTTTAAAGGTTGCGCAATATTTTGCGCAACCACACGCAGACCAGTCGCACCAATAGCTCTGTTACTAGGTTATGTTCATCAGGTAAGTTCCTTCATCTTGAACCATAGGCAGTTCTTAGGATAGTTGCGGCACTCTTACGAAAAGCGTCGCGACTATCCTGAATTATGAAGATAATTGCCCGTCGTTCGCTAATTTGGGGTGTTTTCCTTGACGGCCATTTGTCAATCGTAAGTGTGAAGGTTGCGCAATATTTTGCGCAACCACACGCAGACCAGTCGTACCAATAGCTCTGTTACTAGGTTATGTTCATCAGGTAAGTCCCTCCGCTTTGAACTATAGGCAGTTCATAGGATAGTTGCGACACTGGGATACTCGTTACGAAAAGCGTCGCGACTATCCTGAATTATGAAGATAATCGCCCGTCGTTCGCTAATCTGGGGTCATTAAACATCGCCGAATATGATCGTTTGCATAATGCGAGCGGGCGGCAGCGAGTCAGATGCAGATTCGCGTTAATTCGATACAACAACGCGCGTTCCATTCGCTCCCTCTTCGCTCGAGCGCCCACTCGCTACCCCCGGCCGCTTCGCTCCTCGCCGCCGCTTCGTCCGCCCACGCAGCGTCCGCATCTCCTCCCGCCCCGCTTTGCATATCTGCGTCGCCGATCCCTTGCGTCTTTGCATAAGTGCGCGTTGTTATTGTCGAGCAGATTCGCCATCGGCATGCAAACGTGCAAGCGCGAAGCGAGCGGGGCGAAAGCCGAAATTTACGAATGGAGAATAGATACGATGCAATGGGCATTAAACAATGATAGCGCACTATTGCTGCTAGCAATAATAACAAAGACATTAATGTGGTTGGTTGATAAGCGCGATTGCTTCGGTGGCACGGATCCCAATGTTTAACAATGGTTTTTGTTATGTTCATATAGAAATATTTAATTAAACTTGATGGTAATACAAAGATACATCGTATGGGAGGACATCAGAATGAGTTTGAACATTATAAATATAATTTTGTACCGTCCAAGAAATAATATTTAAAAACATGCAAAATTTACGTGAAAAATACCAAAAAAGTTTGACCTTCAAAAAATGGCCAATTTCAAGTTACACAAGTAAAACCAATGATTTATATTTATTGCCAATTAGACAAATAATACAAAAACACTTCGAGTTTGCAAATACTATAGAAATAATGAACACTTTTTCATTGATAAAGAGAAGTGCGATGAGTAATAAGTAATGAGTGTTTCATCGTCGAACATTTTTTCGAGATTCTTTAATAATAAAACCGATGGAAAGGCAACAGTTGTAGAGAATAGTTACAATGTAATGGAAATAAAACAATGATAGCGTATTATTGCTACTAGCAATAATAACAAAGACATTGATGTGGTTGGTTGATAAGCGCGATTGCTTCGGTGACACGGACTCCAATGTTTAACAATGATTTTTGTTATGTTCATATAGAAATATTTAATTAAACTTGATGTTAATACAAAGATAAATCGTATGGGAAGACATCAGAATGAGTTTGAACTTTATAAATTACATTTTGTACCTTCCAAGAAATAATATTTAGAAACATGCAAAATTCACGTGAAAAATACCAAAAAAGTTTGACATTCAAAAAATGGCCAATTTCAAGTTACAAAAATAAAACCAATGGTTGATATTGATTGTCAATTAGACAAATAATACNTTTGTTCATTATTTTTCAATAATAAAACCGATGGAAAGGCGACATTTATAGAGAATAGATACAATGCAATGGAAACAAAACAATGATAGCGTATTATTGTTACTAGCAATAATAACAAAGGCATTAATATGGTTGGTTGATAAGCGCGATTGCTTCGGTGACACGGACCCCAATGTTTAACAATGATTTTTGTTATGTTTATATAGAAATATTTAATTAAACTTGATGTTAATACAAAGATAAATCGTATGGGAAGACATCAGAATGAGTTTGAACATTATAAATGTCATTTTGTACCGTCCAAGGAATAATATTTAAAAACATACAAAATTCACGTGAAAAATACCAAAAAAGTTTGACCTTCAAAAAATGGTCTATTTCAAGTTACAAAAATAAAACCAATAGTTGATATTTATTGTCAATTAGACAAATAATACAAAAACACTTCGAGTTTGTAAATACCATAGAAATTATTAACATTTTTCCGCGTGCAAAGAGAAGTGGGTAGAGTACTAAGTAATGAGCGTTTCATCATCAAATATTTTTTCGGTATTTCTCAATAATAAAACCGATGGAAAGGCAACACTTTTATTGAATTACAACTCGCAACCTGCGACTTCTCCCCAGGGACGCGCCCGATGCAAGCGCCCTCAAGTGATGAACCCTCCAACTTTATTTTCGCCCCAAATTCTATTTTCCTTCGATGCTCTTCATTAGATGTTCAATATTACTGCGCTATGTTGGTGATATGAATGGGGGTTTGGGGCTGAATTCCGACAAATTATTGTGATAATATTCCACAACTTGCAATACGCCCTATAGAATTATAAATACTGCGCAATAATAATTATCCAAACGACGCAATAAATTCGGGGATGTGGACGATAAGGAATCGAATTACGGTGACAATCGATAACTCTCCAAGCCCCAAACGAGCTTTTAATAATTCAATATTACGTCAAGATGAAAAATGAATTTTGTTTCCTCGCGTTCCCCTGGCTAGGCGGTGCCGGGCTCCGAGGGGGTGAGAATTTGGGGAATACGCGTCGGTGGTCCGGGAGCGCGCGACGTGCCGAATTTCTCGACGATTCGGGATTTATTTTGTTTTGTTTTGCGCCAAACACGACGCTGGGAAAGCGAGAGGGTGGACCAAAACTCAAGTTCGGTAATTCAATTTAGCACAGCGAAGGGGTGGCGAGTTAAAGGGGAGGAAAAGTTAAGGGCTAAATATTCATAATTGGGTGAATTATTGAGTCAAGATTATAATCATTGCGAAAAATATTATTGAGAAGTGGAATTTGTTTCTTTGAACGCCTATAACTTCTTAACTAGACATTGGAGGGATGATCTGTAAAGACTTTTGGGTAGAGAATTAAACGGTCTACAAAAAATGTATTTTATGATTTTTCGATATATTCATTGGTTCGAAAGTTATTCAAGGTCAAATGTAGAATAGAGTAAATTTGTAAATTTTTCATATTTTATTCGATTTCGGTACTTTCTAAGCATTAGAAGAATAATCCCTAGATATCGTTTGATGGAGAAATTCACGCCCTACAAAAATGTTCTCTTATGATTTTTTGTTTAATCCACAGGTTCAAAAGTTATTCAACGTCAAAGTTGACCAACACTTGTAGGAGCAATCAAAGTTGTCTAGTACCCGTCTTCGCTTCTAACGCTCATGCGCCTGCGACTTTGGGGACGAATAACTTTTAAAGCAATTAACTTAGGGAAAAAACACAAAATACCATTTTTATAGAGCGTTAAATTCTCTATAAAACCTTGCTCAGACATCTCGCCCTTATCATATGATTCGTCACATACAGAAAGCCGAAGACATAACATGCCAAAATCGCATGAAAATATTTCGGTTTAACTTTGACCTTGAATAACTTCTAAACAAATAAATATAGAAAAAAATAATACTGGACTTTTTTGTAGGGCATTAAATTTGACATATAACTGAATTTATGGATTTCTACGTGAACAAATAGTTACCTACCTAGAGCAACCAGAAAAGATGAAGTTGCGAAATACTATATAAACGTAATTGTTAACTTTGGCGTTAAATATCTTCTAAATGAACAACTTTAAAGGAAAATGATAAAAGATACTTTTTGTAGAGTATTTAATTCTCCATAAAACTACGTATAGAGATTCTTTGCTTATCGTAGGGCTATCGAATCAAAAAACAAAAATGACAAAATCTAATAAAAACGCGATTATTAACTATAATGTTAAATAACTCCTAACTGAATAATTTTAGAGAAAAATCTTTAAGATATTTTTTGTAGAGCGTTTAATTTTCCATAAAACTGTAATCAGAGATTTTTCCCTTGTCACATGGTTATCCACGTACAAAAAATCAAAAAACAAAAAAGATCAAATCTTATGCAATAGCAATTGTTAACTTTGACGTTGAATAACTCCTAAACGAATAATTTTAGAGGAAAATTATAAAAGAGATTTTTTGTAGAGAATCTAATTCCGAACAAAACGGCACTTAAAGATTTCTTCCTTGTTATAGAGTTATCCATTTATAAAAATAAAAAACGAAAATGGCAAAAATCATGTAAAAACGCGATTGTTCACTTTAACGTCGAATAACTCCAAAACAAATGATTTTAGAGAAAAATCACAAGAGACCTTTTTTGTAGAGCATTTAATTCCCTATAATACAAAACTAACCGTTTCCTCTTTCGATATATGGATAACGAGTTATATTAATCGGAAGACAAAAAGAACGTTTCCGAATAAAATCAATTTATACCGCGTGCCACAAAGCAGCAATACCGCAAGCACCACAAATCGGTAACTCACAAGTAATGTCCGATTATCTCCAAAATGTATCTAGAAAACGCCTTCCCATGCCTTTGAAGCGCCGCGCGTGTTCTCGAGCGATTCGGCGTCCCGAAGGCAATAAAATCACCGCCGGACAACATCGATGCGTGCGCCTCGTCGACGAGTCTTCGACATTCTCTCCTTCGTCCGTCGACGATGGCGCCCCACGCTCGACGTCCACGTCTTCGAACCGTTCGAGCTCGAAAACTCGGAACAAAACTCGGACGTTTAGCGCTTTTATTCGGCGCGTAAAAATAAATTCATCGCGACTTAAATTAACCGCTCGGCCGCGTCCCGCTTTAAATAAACGCGAGGCGCGTCCGCCGGCACCATTGTGACGATTTCACGAGTCGCAAACAGGCCCGGCTCTCTGAAGACCCCGTGCGAGGAATATAAATGACATGCAAGGCGACGATTGTGCACCGGAGGAAAGAAGGCATGGAGGTCTCCATAGTCTCCATAGTGCGTCTTGAGCTTATAAATAAATGAAGTGGAGGGCATTCCGGCTCAAATCGATATTCGCTTTTGATGTGTGCGATTTTATTGCGCCATTTCCCAGTGGTTGCGGATATTCAATATATGCGGGAAGTACAAATCAGGTGCGGTTTGGGTTGCCCAACGAAGGGGAAAAAGTTGTGCGCTTGCTTCCAAGTTTAAGTTGATGTTCTTGTTGTGCAATTTTATCACACAATTTCAGCATTTCTGCCACCTAGATATTGTGCAATAACATTTAATATATGTATAATATATGCCTATGCATAGGCAACCCAAATAACACGTCGTCTTAGTTGCCTATCAACGAGATGCAGTCATTCATTTGTTCCGAGACAGAGTTTAAGTCGATTTTCGTATTGTGCAATATCATAACGCAAATTCGGCATTTCTGCAACCAAAATATTAGGCAATAACATTAATGATAAATGAACAAATTAAGTAAGTATAAGCAACCCAAATAACACGTCATCTTGGTTGCCTATCAACGAGATACAGTCATCATTTGTTTCGAGACCAAATTTCAGTTGAATTTCGTTTTGTGCAAATTTATTAAGTAATCCGCATTTCTGCAACGTAAATATTGTGCAATAACATTAATAATAAATGAATAAATTAAATATGTATTGTCACGAT